>ML829852.1:15594-57198 GCA_009831015.1 Picea engelmannii | reverse complement strand
AGGAGTCTTTTGTTGTGGAGATATATGCTACTTCATTGCACCATAGTGCCATTTCATTTTCCCACCCAGAATCTTCATTTGCTTGATCTTGGGCTTCGACTGCGAGCTTACACAGACCTTGTCCTTTTACTAGCTTGGAAGGTTTTATATCTAAATCAAATTCCTGGACTACTTCCATCTAGTTCCCTCTCCTTTCCCCCATTTCTTGTTGAGTAAACAGGGATCAGACCATAGGCTGTGGCATAATCACCTAAGTGTGATTTTTGAGGATGTAGAACCAGAAATGTTTTACTTCCTTGTAGACCGTGTAGGCCTGCTTATCTATGGTAGGATAATTGAGATCATCTCCTTGAATATTAGTACTCATAAAGGAAATTGGGGCTTCATTGTTGTCATCATCTTTCTGGGTCAAAACTGCGACGAGCGATTGGTCGGAGGTGAAAGTATACAGGTTAAAGTCCCTATTGAAATAGGGACTTCACAACACCGGGGATCGAGAGATGGCGACTTTGATATTGTTGAAAGTGTCTTTACGGTCATCATCCCACTTGAATTTATAATCCTTGCGAATCATCTTTTGCAAGGGTTTGATGATTTTGGCGAAGTTGGGAGTGAACTTCCTCATGAAATTGATTTGTCTGAAAAAGAATTGCATGGCCTTCTTGTTATGGGGTAGCAGGAGTTGAGCTATGGCCTTAATTCTTTCGAGGTCTATGTGAATCCCCTCTTTGGATATAATATGACCTAACAACTTACCTTCCTCGACACCGAAGATAGTTTTCTTAGGGTTCGACGATATACCGTATTTCATACATCTCTTGAAAATATGAGTTAAGTGTTGGATGTGTTCTTCCCTATTCTTTGAATACACCGTTATGTCATCTAAATAAAATACCACACACTTATTGATAAATCCCTGGAAATCCACGTCCATGGCCCTTTGAAAGGTTTCTCCTGCGTTAATTAAGCTGAAAGGCATGCGCTTATAAGTGAAGGTTCCCCATTTGGTTCAGAAGGTAGTTTTTAATTAGTCTTCTTCCAAAACCAACACTTGGTTGTATCCTGAGAAACTATCTAGCAGGGAGAAAATCTTCGAGCCTGACACGGTCTGTAGGAGTTGTTCCATCGGTGGGATAGGATAATTGTCCTTTTCTAAAGCTTTGTTGAGGTTCTAAAAATCTACGCATAGTTGGATTTCTCCTGACTTATTCCTCACTGGAACAAGATTTGCTACCCAGGCATAATGCCTAACTTGAAAAATTATATTCACATCTAAAAGCTTCCTTAACTCTTGATACATGAGAGGTTCCAGGGATGGATGATACTTTCAGATCTTCTGTTGGAAAGGCTTCATTTTGGGTTTTAATGGGATAGTGTGTTGAATAATCCAGACGTCATATGTTTTTAAATCCTTATAGGACCATGCGAAAACATCCTGGTATTGTCTGAATAATCTGAGGTAGGCCTTCCTCTCTTTCTTAGATATATTTTTGCCAAGATTTACATTCCTCGGGTTCTCTGGAGTCCCAAGATTCACAGTTTCATGGAGAGGTCAAGAGCTACCAGTATTCGCGTTCTTGGGTTCTTTAAAATGATCCTTTAGATCAAAAAAACTCTCTAGATTAGCTATCCACTTCGGGATTGTGTGGGCTTTCAATTATCCAACATCTTGTCCTGTTTGGGGGTTAGTTTCAGTTGTCTGCTCTCAAAATTCTTCATCATCTATGGCTAGGTCTTTGAAATTGTCTTGGTTGGTCAAGAAGTTTATGATTTTCTCATCACCTTCAAATACTTTCCAATTGGAAATATTGTTCGGCACCGACGGTTTGTGGAGCAGTTCTACAGTGAATCAGGGGGCTTCATAATCTTCTAAAGGTGAGAGTCTAGAAGCAGTCGTGGCTAGGGAGTCAGCAAGAATATTCTTTTCTTTGGGGATTGCGGTGATATTGAAAGTTCCAAAGCGCTCTATTGGCCTATGCACCTCATGTTGATAGTTATTAATATGAGGCGAATTACAATGAATGGTATTCCTTACTTGTCTAACAATGATCTCAGAATCCCCGAAAACCTTCAATTCTTTGATACCCAAATCTATGGATTTTTTTACCCCTTGTACTAGAGCTTCATACTCGGCGGTATTGTTGGTACACTCAAATTCATACTCAAGATCCCATATCAGCATGGTTGTGTCTCACGGTGGGTCAGCTTCTTCCTGATCGACACTATTCATGGCCGAACTACTTGATTGTTCAGTCAGGGAGACTTCGTCCAGAAAATGATTGGCCATTAAATTCATGGCATAGACCCATTGAGGGAATTCTCTTACTGAGTGGTTCTCTTGGTGGTAAGTACAAGAAGAATCAGACGTGACATTCCCTAGGTCAATGTTTAAGTTGGCTGGGGGAGGTTCAATTGCTTTGAAAGGATGGTTTCTTTTAAAGAAAGGCTTATAGGGTCTTTGGGCCTAGTTTCCTTCCCTGCGCTTCTTTTCATGTCTATAATCTCATTCGATAGTTTCTTGACCATGCACTACAGATCTTCTATATCTCCATTACCTTTATCAGGAGTTTGTTTAGCCATTTTTACTGGAAGTCTAGTCAAAAGGAGTCCTCTTCTAGGAGGAGGCTGGCTTTCTTTCCTCACTAGAGAAGCCTGGCCTTCTTTACATCCTTTCATCTAGAATTCTATCGTCTTGACTTCTTCAAAATTCTCCTCAAGGGTTTTCTTGGTGGCTCTTTTAACGAACATGGAAATAGAGGATAGGAGCGCATTGGCATAAACCTTGATTTGAAACTCTTGAGTTGGTTTCGCCACGGGCTAAAATTTGTTTAGGATGGTTGTGAATATTTGATTGAAATATTTGACCCTTTCTTTTGGGGTCATGGTGGGTGTGAACAACTTAGCCATCAGGGCTCCTACAGTAGTTTCTTCCGCAAATTTGTCTAGAAAATCCTTTTGGAATTTAGTCCAGCTGGTTATGGATCCTACTGACAAATTAAAATACCACGTGGAAGCCGAATTCTCAAACGTGTATGGAAAAATTCTACATACTACGTCTTCGTGTTGAAAGTTCATAAGCCTGATCCCAAGTATGAATTTCTTGATGTGATCTTTGGGCAAACCTGAAGTTTCAAGATCATACTTGGGGAGTAGCTTTTTCGGGTGCTGGGAAAGATTATGTACTCGTCCCGGGACAGCCACAGTGTCTCCGACCAACCAAGGTTTGTTATCTTGAAGTCAAATTTATCTTTCCTCCCCATGACCATTGTTCCCTTCCATATCTTCGGAGTCAGATTCAAACTCTTCTTCTTCCGAAAATCCGTTACGTTCGGAGATGTCAGCAGCTGGCGTCTCAGGTATTAGATCAAGAGGTTCTTAGATTTTGGTAATCGCAAAATCTATTAAGTCTTCGATGGAGTGTACAAAAACTTCATCGGGAGTGATGACTACTAATCTGCTCTATTTTTTTCTTCGAGGGAGGATGGGGGTGAAGGGAAATACATTGATTCACCGGGTGTAGGCTCTCGTAATCCTCCTGAACTGATTCACTTCCTCGTGAGGGAGGGTGTAAGATATTTTAGAGTGAAGAGGTCCTTCCTCAGAATGGGGTGAGTTATTCACTTCGGGAGTACTCGGTAAACGTGGACTGTCTGTCGTATGACTAGCCATACATGTGGTCCATTGCGAATATGTAGGTTGTTTGAAATGTTATATAACTTATATATTCAACCATTCATTCTCATGACCTCCTTCTAGCGCCAATTCTGTTGATGGGGCCTAAATCCCTGGATTCAACAGCAGGAACCAAACCCACCACCAAGACCCAATTAGACTCTGTAGCATTTGGAGTGGAATGGTTCTCCAGATCTGGCGATCTGGCCAAATTATTGATGGGTTTTTGTGTTTTCTGATGTAGGGTCTTCCTTCAATTAGGACAGTTCTTTTTTCGTATTTCTCTTGGGTGGGGCTAGTATGAGAGACGCAAGCCATTATAAATTGACTTGAAAAATAATAGCATAAAATTTTTAACTAGAGGGAAGAGGTCGAGCTTGGGATGACCCGCTGCTCAAACATGCAGAAAGTGATCCTCTGCCACAGAGCCTAGTACTAATACATTAACTGAATGAGCATCCAACTACTGTCTGAGAAAATTAATTAACAGAAGAAAACACATACGTAATCAAAATCATGGTAAGCAAAATAATTCATCTACCATAACATTCATCAATAATAACACAACGATTTATCCTCATCATTAAAGCAAAGAACATCAAGACATTGCACCAGATAACTTGACAACAAAATTAATTGCTCTTACTCATTTACTGCATCATTCATGGAACAGGAAAGGAAGTAATTATTATCATACTCCAATCACATACATCTAATGAAAATAGATTTTCTTTGGCCTAGAAGGACTTGTCAATTCACAACAGTCTCAAAATAATTATCAACAGCCAAAAAGGAAGAGTTCTTACAACAACCATCGACCTCTGACTAGTCGGTTGATGTATCTATTTATAATATAAAATTCAACCAAAATCAAATACTAAACATGGTTCAAGCCAAAAAACAAATTGCCACATGGAGTGATCATCCAATAATTTATTTCAATGGTCCACCTGAGATTCCTCTTGAAAAGGGTGGCTTATTTCATATTCAGACCAGTTGATAAACAGATATTCACAGGTTTGAGCCCATGGAAACCTGTGTTGTTCCATAGGGGCATCATATGATTCTTTGATGTCTATTGCATGGGCCTGGTATTTTACCAAACTAAAGTTCAGTTGTTGAAGCATGGCTCGATCTCTGATTGGGTGACCTACAAATTGTTGCACTTTCCCTGGCTTTGCATCGGTGACCTTGGTGCACTCTTTGGCCCAGAGTGAGTCTTGTATGGAGTGCATCTTGAACACATCACTCAGGTAAGTGAATTCATCAGGAGTGTCGAATTCGGGGAAACCAACATCTTTCATTACTTTATTAATTTTACCCCAGTGTTTCTGGCACTTGGCCCATTGCTTTTGGATTTCTCGGTGTGGGTCCCAGGTCATGTTCACCCAATATTCTATGGATTTATTCATGTGGTCGAAACTACTTTTTCCAACCAGCTAAATGCCATGATTTTCCTTTTCTCGGCACTACTGGACTGCCTCAATGTATTTGAGTCTCTCTACCGCTAATTGTTCCTTTCCATGCCACTTTTCCATCTCTTTGCATGTCGCAAGTTCCATGAGAGTATCCTCCTGGAACTCAACTATGTTCTCGGTTAACAGGTGTCTTTCCTTCTTGAACTTGTTATAAAATCCATTGAACTCTTCCTTCAGATATACAGTGGTCTGTGTAGCTCCTTTATAGTACTTGACAAGATGGCACAGGTGTTTGATCTCCTCCCGAGTGCCGGCTAGTTCCTTTTCATCTCTCCTGGCTCTGTCCTGGGCGGCATCTGAGAGGACTTTTCCTACTCCGATCAGTTTGCACCTACGAGCATCTATAGTGATGATTAGGTTCTCTTCTATGGTAACCACAATGGATTGATCCAAAGTGATCCTTCACCTCTTCACAGTCCTTTGAATGATGGCCTTCCTCTTTTTATGATAGGAGATCACATAGATGTCTGCTACTTCATCTACCGGTTCTGGTATCTATTGATCTCCCCATGAGAGGTTGTTTCTCAAAATACCCATGGTGTATATTCTCTTAGGAGTGGGTTCTCGAATTTCTTCACTATGTTTTATGGATCCTTCCTCTACTTGTCATTCATCTGGGACTTGAATATTAGGCGTGATGGAGGCATCGGGTATAGACTCATTGCTTACTTGTTCACCGGTCGTAGAATTGGTGATTCTCTTTTGTGGAGTTTCGCCACTTGGTCTTGCTTCTGCTTCCTGTCTATAAGACTCTCTTGTGTTGAGGCCACCTTCAAGCCCCATTTCCATCTATAAGGCCTGCTTATCTTGGGCCTCAGGCTCAGGGGAAGTGGTTTTCTTGGGACCCTTTTCCTCTTGGACTCGCACTGGGGTGACATGAGCAGGTTCTGGACTCTCGTCGTCTCTGTAAATATGTATAAGAATACTCAAGGGATTGGGTTCTTTTGTATCTATCGAGACCCAACCTATCTCTGGTTGAGTTGTCCCTTCTTCCAAAGGATCGTCTGATAATGTTGCGGGTTCAGGGTTTCCTAACCCATGGACGTTGTCACGGACTATGGACCCAGGATCATTTGACCCCATTGGGATACTTTGAACAACAATTGAGGATTCAGGTCCTATGAAAATATATGGGTCATCCTGCATCTGTTTCATCAAAAAATCGGTTTGTTGAAGCAACAATGTACCCCTTTCTCATGCAGCTTGATGTTCTGGAAGATTCTTGATTTGTACCAGGGATTCCTAGTGAGTTTCCATAGCTTCAATGTCTTCTTTGGGATCACTTATTTCCTCATCCAATTCATATGAAACTGCTTCTCCCAGGTGTCGGATAATTTCTTGAACTTCCTTCTCCAGAAATGTTGTTTGTTCTTCATGGCTCATAGCTCTAAACCTGGTTCCTCGAGGATCAACTCTCCTGGACGCCACCATATTCCAGCCTTGGGTGTTTTCAGTAAATATTTCATCTTTGAACTAGTCATGGGAATACGACCAACAGGATGATACCTATGACACGTGCTGTAGAACCAATCCCTTGGGATCGTGTTTGCGAAATCAACCAGTTTGGAACTGAAATTCCAATTGACCTAGATCGAGTTGTTTAGCATGCGCAGTATCTTTGACCATGCAGAATCCGATATGAAACCCATACGGTATGAAAGCCCGCTTCTTGTCTTTTACTAAAGCTGCATTGTATCCTTGCAGGATGGTTTGATAGCAAATTTCCCCTAACACTAGCTAGTCAGGAACATAAATGGGTAATAATTCGGGTGCCCCTGTGGCACCAAAAACCTTGATGTATGTTTCTCATTCTTCCAAATACAAGTGGCCAATTTTGGCTATAACCTTCTTCTCTTCATCTGACAATCTAGGGCATTCTCTTCTAAAGAGAAAATTGTAAACGCGTTTAATAAATTGATCACAGATAACAACATAATATTTTTTGTACCTGTTGTCCCATAGGATGTTGAAGTATACATGGACAACCAACTCTGAAGGATGCCAATTCAAGTTCATCCCAGCAAAAGAGTTCCTGGCACAGATCACATCCAGTAGATACGAGGCCATGTAGAAGGTGGGGGTATCTCCCTCCTACAACTCCTGGGCTTGTCTTATGCAAGTACAGAACTATTTGGAGATTATGGCACTCCAATTGAAGCCTGTACCTGAAATGGAGATTGTAAAAGCCAGAGGCATCCAAGCCTCTAAAAATCGGGAACAATCTTTTTCCCCTTGTAACTTGCAAAGTAAAGCCATGAGATATATGCATGGTTCCTTGAGATTGGTCGTTAGGTACCAGCCAGCAGTCCGGTTCGTGAATTTTTTGTCTTCTCTCCACCAAGATGACATGATTTTGTTGATATCGTGTGATGCATAGAAACTTAAGACGAAATCGGTGCTCAGCTTTAGCTCAGAATATTTGAGCTTATAGTAGCTCTGAACCTCTGATGGCAGGAAGACTCCGACACACTCGCCGTTATCATCATTAATCAAACATTTTTGGGCATCATTGTGGTCAATGATCCACTTCAGGAGCTCAATAAAGACTGGAGATCAGCTTGCCACCATGTGCATATAAGCCCTGTGAATGTTGGGGAGGACCTCATCATCGAGCTTCCTCGTTTCAGGATCACTATGTGGGGTATATTTGAGGGGTTCTTCTTTCTTGATCTTCTTGAACACGTCTTCCCAACGAGGAAATGCCATCTTGGCTCTAATACCTTCCTACGTGTCTCTGAAAGCTGGGGCCTGGACAAAAGGCTCCTTGGTGATTCTCTTAATGATGGATAATGTCTTGGGAAGGAATTCTAATTGTCTTGCAACTGAAGGGGAGAAGCCTTCTCCTACTTTTGATTCTTGCATCTTAGGGTCTCTCGACGATTATCCTGGTGGACGGTTTCTTCGGAGACATTGTTCCTGCAATTTAAAATGTCATTTGAACATGCGTGCAGAGCAGCGTTGGGTGAGAATATATAAAATGGAGTGCAAAACCATAAGCAAATCCATACCTGTAATGTTGGCTAAGATAACGGTTTTAATACTCACTAGACTTTGGACGCTTCCTACGGACTGTTAGCTTTGCTCTCCTGTATGCTTTGAATTTCTTGTTGTGCAGAATGGGATCATACAAAATGAATCGAAAGGAATATAACTAGGATATATTATCAGTCATATCAGTTAGTTAATACTAGTAATGAAGGAATTCAAAATAAACCACTATCGGATTTCTGCGGATAAATCCTGACTGGTTAACGATGGAGGTGCGGATGGAGATGCATTGTATCGACAAGTTTAATGGTTCCTTTTGATTCGCGCATGAGTCAGTAACTAATTCGTGATCCATGAATTAACTGGGAACCATAAATGCAACGTACCTACCACACTCCGGGGTTAACATGTCTCGTCATGTCACGTCACTTGGCGAATGAATTGGGGATCAATTATTATCAAAGTGTGTACTTACATTGACAGGCCTTTGATGAAACTTTTGATGTCGGTGATATAGGGGTTGGAAATCAGGGGGAAAGTTTAGGTACACAACGTTTTGGCGGGCCTCCATCTTCATGAGATTTTAGCATTGAAAACATTTCGGGCGTCGGTAGTCGGGGGTGTTACTCTTCCTTTCATGCGGCGCGTACTATTACATCTTTCTGTCGAAGCGGATAGAATCAGTCTTCGGAAAAACCCTTCCCAAGGTTTATTCATAGGAAAGAATCATTTCATCAGCTGACGCCGATGAGGGTTGGTACTCAACTACTTTGACTCCCCAAATGATTTTCGCCACCATCATCTTCCGCCGATGCCAAATTTCTCTTGTGAGTCGGGGAAAAATATGGGTCGTCGATTCCTTGAGTAGTTGTTAAGTATTTTAGAGTTAAGATGATTCTTCATTGTATGTTCAAGTGAAATTTTAATTAATTAAAACGTGAAACATATAAGACAAGTGAAGGATTAGTTTCAAGTCGAGGCGAAAACAATAAAAAATAAACTATAGGGTGGTACCCAAAAGGAGAAGGTCATAGAAATTTTAGGGTGTGTTGAGTACTCAACAGTTTCATATGTATCATATTCCAATCAATATCATGATTATAATCATGAATATACTTCTTTAATAAGTATACATGTAACACATTATGATATTAAACAGTAGGTGGAAGAGCAAGTGTTGAAACAGATCCTAAAAATCTTTTATCCTTAAAGCCTAGATTTTTATTTTTGAGTCTTGAAGTTTTCGGCTTTCCTAAAACAAGAATTTTGTCATTTCTAAAATTCACGATACCTTTTTATTTATTATTTTTGAATTAAGAACGGATAAAGTTTACAAAAAATATTAATTTTCCAACACTCTTCGAAAAAATTATTTAAAAGAAGTATAATGTTAAATTCGCAAGTTTTTCATTCAAATGTTAGAGAAATCGGGATTTGGGGTTTTCCATAAACAAATTTTTGATGCAAATCGAACCGCGAAATCCCGATCCCCGATTTCTCGATACTTTAAGACTTAATTAAAACATAAATTACTTAATTCTCAATTTAAAGGGTTTAAAAGCTAAGTTAATCACGTCGGCGATATCGAGATTCGTGGTTCAATAAGATCATATAATCTTGTCATTGTGTTTACCGATTTCCTGATTTCACGATACATTTGATCCTTAAGTAAATATACGAAATAATCTAATCTCTGCTAAGAATGATTAAGAGTTAAATAATTACATCACAATTTCGGGATTCGCGGTTCTAGGAGAAACGTGTTTCTTGTCATCGTATTTCCAAAAATCCCGATTTCTGATTTTTCGATTAACGAAAATCTCGATAAGATCAAATCTCAATTAATTAACATACAAAAAATGTTTTAATTTAAATCAATACATCGCAAATTCGACAATCGGGTTTCTTCGATGACATATTTTTTCAACATCAAGATTGACGAAACCCCGAAAATCATGTTTCAGATTTAACTCAAAATTAACACTAATAAATTCACTTTAAAAACAATTTTAAAGTTAATCATTCTTTGAGTGGTCCGAATAAGTATGTTTCTCTTTATTTGAAAATGACGAGAAAGCCTAAGTATAGGCATTTAATGCATATCTCCGAAAATCTGTTCTGCATTAAGAGCTTTTATTTCATGACAGATGTACGATTCTCATCATGTTTAAGATATATTCAAATTAAACGATCGAACACCTGTATTTTCATTTCAAATATAAGTCTTCTCATCCACTCTCTGTGACAGGTTTTCAAGTTAAACGCAGAGCTATGGCACCCAAAAAAGCACCGAAGAAAAACGAAGACCAACCAGAAGGTGATATTATCTCCGATACTACTGCATCCGGAGTACACTCTGTCAAATCGTGGATTGGAATTTCCGAAAAGCTGGAGGATGAGCTTAAATATGCAGACCCCGATTCAGAAAATCATCTCCGAGACATTGCTGAGTCTGAGCTTCATAAGGTTGTTGCACGTCTGAGGTTGGTAACATATACTGATATGATCTGCTGGGCTCTGGATAGGGTGGACGTCCCGACAAGAATCATTCTGAACGATCAAGGAACTATCATCGGTTCATTCAGGCCTGAGCACATTCAAGTAATGTATAAACTCTCGCCGAATTACAAACACACCTTTAATGATGAATTTTTAGCTGAGTTTCAAAGAAAGGAATGTGTTGAGGCAGGCCAGACATATTCCGACATAATTAGAGGATGGGCGAGGTCTGAAGCAAAGTTTAGGGCCGATGCTAATGGGATTTATGCTTCGGCCTCTTTAAATGAATATATGGTTTACGCAGCCATGATGTTATGCAGACTTTTTGGGAGAAAAGATCCCTGTCACTTTCATGCAGACCGGACACCCTTCCTAGAGGAAGTTTCGGAAGGACGAACTTTTAACTAGCATAAAATTTTGTCAGATAACCTAACGAAAGAGGTTGTAAAGTATAAAGAAGCCAAGTCAAAAGGACAACTAGTGTCTTTTTATATGTCTTCTTATATTATGGATGCCATTTGTTTTATGACTCCTTTTCCATTAATGAATTGGAGTTAGAATGTTTCCTGCCCATAGCCTGTTCATAAATACCACTCAGCTCTCTGGGAAGAAAATGCTAAAGGCGTTTTTTATGATCTTTGTCATTATGTCATCATTCCTATGCATAAAATATTCTTTGAATGCGAACCCCCTCACATTTTTGACGCAGTCATAGAAAGCCTCAAATCAGTTGCCGACTGGTTTATTGAGGAAACGTTTTCTTATGTTAGAGTTTATGGCTGTTCCATTCCACCTCATGCACTCCCGAAATTCTTACCAGATAGATTAGTATGCAGAGAAGTAGCTCATCAGTTAGCCAAGGGTGGTATTGGGTTAGAATTAAAAGCTCTTCAGAAAAAAGCATGGCCATCTTTCCCTGTTTATGTCGGGAAATTTACTTTTTCAAACTCAGACCATTCTGAGACGAAGGCCGAGTCATTGGAGGAAGTAAAATTAGTAAACATCAAGCACAGAAAACATGACCCTTACCAAATAATTAGTCAGCATTACATGCAATGTAATTTAAAATCTTATGAACATGAAGTTTTTGTTTATGATGATATTTTCAAAGATGTTAAATCTTATGAGGAAGTGCAGAACAGAGTACAGGCATTGCCACCTGACTCACATGCTAGGTTTTCATCTTTTCAAGGACATAGGCGAAGCTGCCTGCCGAAGATTTTACAAGGTGAAATATCGACTTCATTGCCAGAACAGGAAGAAACCCCTCCAGGGTTTGAAACTGATACTCAGGATAAATCAAATGACAAAGATAAGTTGAAGGATTCTGAAATACTTCCACAAAACACATAGGGTTCTCATATAAAAGAACCAAGGACAGAGAAAGGAAAAGGACTGGAAACAAGTCCAATAATTCTTGATGATATTCCAGAAAAGATAGGAGGAACTGCTTCAAAATAACTTGGCAGTCCTATCACAACTTTGACTCCATTACAGTCAACTTTCCGAACCCCTCATGAAGGAGTTCTATACATCAGTGATCTGGAGCCGATTTCAAGAGATGAAATCCCCCCATCTGATTATTTTTTCAGCAAAAAACGAAGAGCAATTTTGAAACAAGAAATCTATCCAAGAGGAGAAGGAATGATCAAAAGGCATAAAGTTATCATTGATGGGAAGAAACTCAAGGACGGAGAGTTCTCTATAGAATTAGCAGGAACTATGGGCGCTATAGCATCAGCTAATATATATTCTGTGGGAAACCTAACAACTATGCTTGAACAGAAAGATCAAGAAATAATTCAGTTGCAAGACAGATTAAAGGAAAATGAAAGAAATATTGGCTGGGGAATACAAAAGGGTCTAGAACAAGCTAGACTCAAAGATATGAAAGAAATCCAAAAGTTGAATAAAAACTTGGATGAGGCAAAACACATGATACAGGTCACTCAAGAACAGGTTCAAAAGCTGGGAGAAGAAAATAATTTTTTGCAAGACAAGATTATTTCTATTGCTAACCAGGTAGTTGAAATTGAAAATTTCAAGACACATGCATTAGAGATATATGTAAGAATAGAAGAAGAACAACAGAAAGTATTCTGTAATTTGGAAATAATCCAGAACTATTTTTAGGAATCAAATAGGTCCATGGAAAAAGTATTCCAGAAAGAAAGAGAAGCGAAAGAAGCAAGGACTACGTTTCAGAAAGCAGTGGCTTCCTCATTAAAAGATGAAATTGGAAAAAATAAAAAATTATCTATTTTTGAACAGGTAAAAGGGGATATAATGATAAAAGTCTAGGAATCAAAATTGGATGAATATAAAATAATCACAAAAGAAGTTAATGAATACTGTTAAGGAATCTTCAATCTGTTTGAAGAAGATTCATTAAATATCGGGACATATGGTTGTTCTGGGTTATTAGGCGAAATCAACATTGCTAGGCATCAGCTGAAATCGAGAGAAGAGCTCGAAGAAAAGAAAGCAGAAATTTCAAATATTAAATTGGTCAACATTACATAAATCAATAAGTGGATGGTAACTTCAAGTTTAAGGTTGAAAAATGTTAAATTCACAGAGAAAACGATAGCAAGTCGGTTGCCAAATTTACAGAGAAGATTTTTCTTTTTTGAAGCAAATGAGATACCCGAGGCTCCCAGGATCTTAGTAAACTTTTTGAGAAAATGTGTTCAATGCGTTGAAGCAGAGAAAGAAAGTTCGTCAACGCAGATTTAAAACTTTTTAAATGTTTTTATTTATTAGAATTTTGAAAGAAATTTGTGCGGTTAACATTATTTTATGTAACCGTAATATTAGGGAGTTGGTTAGTTACCAACGAGAAGCTTTGATAGAAATGTATAAATATAGTTTCAAAAGGCTGAGAAAGGGCTTCAGGAATTTTTGAGAAAGCCATTTTTTGTATATCGGTTTTGAGATACATCGGAATATAAATCGCAAACGAGATTCTGGATCCTGCAACTTTGTAACTATGTGTCTTCCCATGTCTATTATACTCTGTTGAATTCTTCCTTTAATGTTTTCTCTAACAAGTAAATCAATTTGAAGTGATATTTATATTTGATTCATATTTTCAGGTTGGTTTGGATGTTAAATGGTTTACAGTCTTTCCTCTGAAATTGCTTTAGCTATTTTAAGACCTGTAAAGATTTTTTGTTCCTTAATTCTTAAATCTTGTTAGAAATTCCCTTTTTCTTTCTTGATTAAAGCCTTATATTTATTTGTATTGTTCATCCGTTCTTTACAATTTCTTGAAATTGTTACAAAATCATAAAATGGCCTTGAATGTGTTTACATTACTGTTTTAGGTTTTAAAACTGTTATCCTTGATTCTCATCTCTAGAAATCTAAAGCAACAAACCGGTCAAAACCCTTTTATAAATAAATAAACATTTACACTCCATGACTATTCCAAGTGTTAGACAACCCAATATTGAACCCGGCCTTCAGGACCAAACCAACATTGCCCTAAATTTATTTAACACTATTTTACAGACAACAACCAACCGGGTAGAACTAGAACGATCATGGGCGGCCATTGAATGCGACATTAGCATCCAAGAACAACAAGAAGCAAGACAAAGACAGTTGAGAAACTGATTTTCCATTAACCTTCTTTAAAGTTACTATTCTCTAAATCATTCTTTTAAAATCATTTACGGATGCCTTGACGATATGTTTTATGGCCTTAAAACATAAACTCAGGAAAAACATCTTTTTGGCGTCGTTGTCGGGGAACGAAGAAACGAATCTTTTCCCTGGGAAGAACGACATTGACATTTTTTTATTGTTGATAGTGAACAAGAACATAAAACTTTCTAAGGCTAAATTATGTTTCACTTGGCGACTCCACACTAAATAAACTGGCTAGTAGCCGTAAGAACACCAGAAAAAATTCGGATAGTAAACAGACTTCGCCAGTCTCTAATCTGGAAAAAAATTTAAAATCACGAAAATCAATTAAACAAATTATTTTATCTACTTACCCTTTAGATCAGCCTAAATTTACACAATCACACTCATCGGAAACTTTTGAAAGATCCCTTTCACTTCCTCCTTGTTTTGATACTTTCTCATTTCCCGAAGTTTCGTCTCCAGTTTTCCGAGAATCTTCTCCACACGCTGTCCAAACTTTAGTCCCAAATCTAACCATGGCGGCACAAGGAGGTGCTGGAGCTGGAGGTGGTGCTCCTGGAGGTGGTCAAGTACCACTTCCCAGGATTTTTTCCAAAGTTGCTGCTAGATATGCTCCCCTCGTTCTTCATGTTCCTCTTCATGACCTCCCTGAGAACTATATGAAGAGCCTCCTGAAATTTACAGGGGAGGGTGATTTGACTGCACAAAAACATATAAACTTTTTCGATCAATTTGCAAATATACTTGGAATAGAACATGAAGATGTTTATTCAAGATTACTTGTTCAAACTTTTGAGGGACAGATGAGGACTTGGTTTCGATCCTTACCAGCTGGATCATTAAGATCTTATGAAGAGCTTGAGAGTGCATTCATCAGACAATGGGATGAGAGGAAGGATCACCTCTACTATTTAACCGAATTCGGAGCCCTCAAAAAGAAAAACTCTGAGTCATTTCTAGAATTCACACAGAGGTTTAATAAATTGTATAATAAAATTCCAGCTGAAGTTAAACCTTCACAACCTGCCACAAAAGTGACTTTTGTTGGTGCTTTTAATCCCGACTTTTCTTTATTATTGAGAGAAAGGAGATCATTAGATCTCTCTAAAATGCAGGATGATGCAGTTGAAATCGAATCCAATATGATGGCATCAGGGAAGCTTAAAGCAAAGACCGACACTGGAAATAAAGAAAATAAAGAATTTAAATAACAAGGCGGACCTTCAGGGTCAGGAAAATCTTCTGGAGATAGAATAGAAGAGATGACTAGGGTCATTTGAGAACTTTCAAACAAGGTCTCGAAAATGGAGCTAGAAAAATCTAAAAGAGATAATTTTCCTAGAAAAGATTTTCGAAAAAATCCTGAACCTCAAGGACCATATAAAATGATGAAAAATGAAGATCAAAAAATTCAAGCACCCTTTAAAAGTGAAAATTATATTGGAGAGGAATATTTGGGCGATTTTGAAGAATTGGATGAAGATATTAGTAATCTTGGTGATGATAATAAGTCTCCTTATTTATCTAGACAGGATTACAAAGCATCTTTGATTAAAGAAAGTAAATCAGAAGATAAAGTTAACAATAATGCCACTGATGATTGTACATATCAAAATATTGCAGATGATATTATTGCTGAGTTACAGGGAAAATACAATCTGAGACCGAGAAATAAAAATCTCCCTAATGTTCAAACAAAAAATGGTTTGTTGAGAAATGATATCGATGAGGTAAATCCAAAAGTTGCAGATAAACAGTCTGCAAAAATAAATACCACTGATACCCACCCTGTACAATTAGAACCAGTAGGAACACCCTCTGTAAATACACAAGCTCCGATAAAAGAAAATAAGGTTACATCTCAATGTAAAACCGAGAAAAAAGGTATGGAAGCCCCAAACATTGAAAATGACAAGGCTCTAGGAAGATTTAACTTGGAAAATGAAATAAGTAAGATCAAAATTCCTATCCCCCTTGTTGAATTAGCGAAAAATCCAGTATACCGAAAACAAATCGCCAAAATGATAAATTTTTCTGAAGATGAAAGTCAGGCCAACGCTATTAACTTAGAATATGATAAGCCTATCCTAGTTTTTGGTCCACACGTCGAAGGTGCAAGAGATACAGTGGCTCCTTTTTATATTACACTAACTCTTTTTGACCACCTTTTACATAACTGTATGTTGGATTCTGGAGCTTCCCATAATGTTATGCCAAAGGAAATAATGGAAAATCTTGGTCTCTAAATCACAAGACCCTATGGTGATTTGTATTCTTTTGATTCAAGGAAAGTTAAATGCATAGGAATGATTAAGGACCTAGTGGTAAGTTTGGCTCAGATACCTGCTAAAAGTATCCTTATGGATGTAGTAGTCGCTGATATCCCCCCAAAATATGGAATGCTATTATCTAGATCATGGGGTGCTAAGCTTGGAGGATCCCTTCAGCTAGATATGACATATGCTACAATCCTTGTTTTCGGAGGACAATTCACTCGTCTTTACAGGGAGACTCAGTTGGCATTCACTGTAAGTGACCCAAATAATCCTAACAATCATCCTGTTTATATTTCCGACCAAGATTTAGGAAATTGTATATTATCTTTAGATGATGATTTTGAAGTAGATGTAGGTGATAAATGTACAGAAGAAAAAATTGAAAAAAAGGAAGAAGAAATAGAAAAAAATGTATATAATACTGGTATATGGAAAATGTATTTTGATGGTGCATCCTCCTATCTTGGAGCTGGGGCGGGAGCACTTCTTATCGCTACCGATGATCAATTTGTTATTCCTTTTTCATATATGCTCCAGTGGTATATAGATTGTACAAATAATGTGTGTGAATATGAAGCTCTAGTACTTGGATTAAAAGCTGCTAGAAGGATGAAAATTAAGAATCTTGAAGTCTTTGGTGATGTTGAATTAATTATAAAACAAGTAAATCGGAAATAAAGCTAAGCATCCTAGATTACGGTCTTATAGAAATTGCGTCTGGGATTTAATTGAGAATTTCTTTACTTCTGTGAATTTTCATTTCGTCCCTAGATCTGAAAATCAACAGGCTGATGCTTTAGCCAAAGATGCATCAACTTTTACACCCCCGACTGCTTTTAATTTAAAATATCATATACAAATGAGACATCACCCTTCAATACCTAATAATATACAACATTGGCAGGTTTTTGAAGACGATGAGCAGCTTAGAAAATTTCTTGAATCATTAGATGAATTTGCAGAAACATATAATGATCAGGAGAATCAAAATGATCCTATTTGGATCATGCAAGAAGGGGAAGATTCTAAAGAATTTCATGATAAAATTGTTGACCACCGGATGCTTGTTCTTAAGAACAACCAAATCCCCAAAGGTCTAATCCCTTTGGAAAGACTCTTTAATAAATATGACATCCCTTCTAAAACTACTCTATAGCCTCAACCAGAGGAGGTTGAAGATTGTAACATAGGAACCGAAGATAACCCCAAAATGGTTAAGTTATCTAAATTTTTATCAATAGAAAACAAAAACAAATACACGGAGTTGTTAAAAAAATATAAAGATGTGTTCGCATGGTCATACGAAGATTTGAAAACATATGACACTTCTATGATAGAACACAAAATACCACTTAAACCAGGTGTCAAACCTTTCAAACAAAAACTCCGATAGTGTAACCCGATTTTGTTACCTGTTATTGAACGAGAAGTTAAAAAACTTCTAGACGCTAAGATTATTGTTCCCCTAAGATATTATGATTGGGTAGCTAATCTAGTCCCAGTTAGAAAGAAAAATGGGGAAATCAGATTATGTGTTGATTTCAGCAATCTTAATAAATCTTCTCTTAAAGATAATTATCCTCTACCTAAAATGGACCACGTTCTTGAAAAAGTAGTAGGGGCTACTAGAATGTCCATGATTGACGGATTTTCAGGTTATAACCAAATTTCTATTAGTGAGCCTGACAAGGAAAAAACCGCATTTACCACTCCTTGGGGCACGTTTATGTATGATAAAATGATGTTTGGACTAATGAATGCAGGAGCTACTTTTCAACACGCGATGGATATTGCTTTTGTCGCCGAACGGGACAAGTTCATAGTCATATATCTGGATGATCTTACTGTTTTTTCAAAATCAGATGAAGACCATATGATTCATCTCAAACAAACATTTGAAAAATGTCGCAGGTTTGGTCTATCCTTAAATCCTAAAAAGTCTCATTTCGCTATGCAGGAAGGCAAGTTGTTGGGTCATATAGTTTCCTAAGAAGGAATTAGGATCGATCCTAAAAGAGTAGAGGCTATAGATACATTAGCTATTCCTAGGAATGTTAAAGAAAGTCAATCATTTTTAGGAAAAATAAATTTCTTGAGAAGATTTGTTCCTAACTTCGTTGAAGTTGTTAAATTGATCACAGATATGCTCAGAAAAAATAGCGAAGTAAAGTGGACAGCAGAAGCCAAAGCATCCTTTGCTCACATTAAGAAAGTTACAAGTGAGGCACCAGTACTAGCGAGTCCAGATTATCTTAAAGATTTTCTCATTTTTTCATTTGCCTCTAAACACACGCTTGCTGCTGTACTCCTTCAGAAGAATGAAGAAGGTTTCGAGCAGCCTATAGCCTTCTTTAGCAAGAGTCTCCGAGATGCTGAACTCAAATACAATATAATGGAAAATCAAGTGTATGCCATGGTAAAAGCATTGAAATCTTTCAGAACGTATGTATTACATTCTAAAGTGATGGCATATGTACCCACTAGTGCTGTAAAAGATATCTTGTTTCAAGCAGACAATGATGGTAAAAGAGGAAGATGGCTTGCAAAAATTCAAGAGTTTGACCTGGAGGTTAAACCAACCAAATTGGTAAAAGGACAGGGTTTAGCTAAACTTTTATCTGAATCCAATTTCAAGGCTCTTGGGATAAACAGTGCTCAAGAGGAAGAAGGATGGATAGATGTGAATGAACTTGATGACCAAATAGTTGAAAACAAGATCGAGGACAAATTCGCGTCGTCAAATTGGTACAAGGACATAGTAACATACTTATTAACTTTGAAATGTCCAGATGATTTGTCACCTTCCAAAGCTAGAACACTGAAGTTGCATGCAGTTAAATATTGTATTTCCGAGAAACGATTATACTAGAAAGACCCACTTGGTTTCCTTTTAGTTTATCTGGTCGAATCAGAAACAGAGGAAGCTATAAGTCAATTTCATGAAGGAGTGTGTGGAGGGCACCATGCCTGGAGAGCTACAGCCTACAAAATCCCGAGGGCTGGTTATTACTGGCCAAGACTTTTCCCAGA
The DNA here is from genome assembly GCA_009831015.1 of Picea engelmannii. NCBI lineage: Eukaryota > Viridiplantae > Streptophyta > Pinopsida > Pinales > Pinaceae > Picea > Picea engelmannii. The sequence continues at coordinate 37,601 of ML829852.1, read as the reverse complement.
TGTAAATGCTAAGGTACGAGCTTGTATCCCTTGCCAATTTTTCACAGAAAAACATAAGCTACCAGCAATGCCATTAGTCCCAGTCAAGACAGAAGCTCCTTTTCAGCAATGGGGACTTGATTTCATAAGTGAGATAAATCCTCATTCAAGTGCCCAACATAGGTGGATTCTGACCGCTACTGACTATTTCACCAAATGGGTGGAAGCTATCCCAACAAAGAAGGCTACTGATTCAGTAGTTATAGACTTCTTAGAAGAAAATATCTTGTCCAGGTTCGGCTGTCCTAGAAAGATAGTCACAGACAATGAGCAGGATTTTAAGTCTATGGCGATGGTCAGTTTTTGCCAGAAATATAATATTATGTTGGGACATTCCACAGCATACTATCCACAGGGAAACGGTCTGGCAGAATCTTCTAAGAAAAGCTTGATCAGTATAATCAAGAAAGTCTTAAATGAAAATAAAAAATCTTGGCACTTACATTTAAAATATGCTCTATGGGCAAATCGGATAGGCACAAAAAAGTCTATCGGTACTTCTTTCTTTCAAATGGTTTATGGAAAAGATGTAGTGTTTCCCATAAACCTATCACTTCCTATGATGAAACTATGACAAGATGAGAAGGAAGAACCAAATCCTCTCACAAGAAGAATAAATCAGTTGATTGAAGTTCAGCAGCACAGGGATGTAGTGGATGAAAAGATGCAGAAGTACCAGGATGATATGAAGATTTTATTTGATCGTAAAGCTAAGAACATGAACTTTCTCCTAGGCAATCTGGTTTTGAAGTGGGATGCTCGAAAAGAAGATTTAGGAAAAAATGGTAAATTCGATCATATTTGGTATGGATCCTTTAAGGTATCATCTTCTGAAGGAAAAAATTCTTTTCTGCTTGAAAATTTGGATGGTAAGATCTTGAACGCCCCTGTTAATGGGCGTTTCTTAAAGCATTATATGGAATAATTGATTCACAAAAAATCTCATTGTATATACCGCTTTGTTTTTTTCATTTTTTTAAAAATAAAAAATAAAAAATAAAAAATAAATAAAATAAATATATATATATATATATATATATATATATATATATATATATATATATATAAATAAATAAAAATTTAAATAAGAAGAAAAGTCCAAAGAGTTGTTTTGAAATCATAACTTAGGTTTCCGGTTTACAGATTGGTGAAGATCTTCTTTAATACCATCGATACCATCTTTCACATTTTCGGACTTTCTTATCAGAGTAGGAGAGATTATGTATTAACTTTGAAAATCAACAAATGATTAAATTCAGTTAGGTCAGTTTCCATAGTTCTTTCTCTCTGACTAAAACTGGTTATGTTTGAGTTGATTTTAACTATCTTAAGTTGTGTAACAGTTTGTTGGAGATTTTAAGCTTGCTCGAAAGAAAATCCCTTGAAATTAATTTTTCCCTTTTTCTCTACAGACTGAGGGGTTTTGAAGGTTGAGAAAAAATGGTCTAGAATAACCAAAACAAGTTGACAAACCTCTATTATAAAATTTTACACAGATCACCACCCCTGATATATTAAGTATCACTGATTTCCCTTGCTTCGTAGGCATAAGCTAACTATAAGACAGATGGTGAAAGGAAATTCATAATTGATTGCCCACATCTAGTCCTACAGACGATGAAAGGAAATTCATTTAAATGATTGCCCTCATCTAAAAATAAAGAAAATAGATAACTTCACCAGGGTACTGAACAAGCCCGCTGGCAGTGAAGCAATGTCTGAGCATAAAATTAGCACTCGAAGCGGTGAAAGGAAATTCAGTAAAAAGGGACAGATAAATTCATCGGGGTACTGAACAGGCCCGCTGGTAGTGAAGCAATATCTGAGGTGTCTGTAAGGTTGTCATACTTATCTATAACTCTATTCTAGTTATCAATTTTTCAAAACCGGATATTCATCTTAAGTCAAAATGGAGCTTCCCGGTTTAAAAATTATAAATTTTATTTCGATTGATGCAAGCTGAAATGTTCAATAATCTGTGGAGTTTCCAAATATTGTTCTAATCATTTCAATACTAACTCAATTTTGGAACGGGAAGGAGAAATTTGAAAAAGACTATAACTGAGTTTCAAGTAAATAAAAGTTTAGAAAAGGTTTTCAAAGGTTTTATATAACCTCTTTTTCTTCTCTTTGATCAGTTTATCAGAGATAAACCCTTGACACCATTCACCCAATGAAGGCACTGAGTCTACACGTTCTCCTCGTCCCGCAGGGAGACGAGGTCCCCAGTTGGAGCCTATGTTGAAACAGATCCTAAAAATCTTTTATCCTTAAAGCCTAGATTTTTATTTTTGAGTCTTGAAGTTTTCGGCTTTCCTAAAACAAGAATTTCGTCATTTCTAAAATTCACGATACATTTTTATTTATTATTTTTGAATTAAGAACGGATAAAGTTTACAAAAAATATTAATTTTCCAACACTCTTCGAAAAAATTATTTAAAAGAAGTATAATGTTAAATTCGCAAGTTTTTCATTCAAATGTTAGAGAAATCGGGACTCAGGGTTTTCCATAAACAAATTTTTGATGCAAATTGAACCGCGAAACCCCGATCCCCGATTTCTCGATACTTTAAGACTTAATTAAAACATAAATTACTTAATTCTCAATTTAAAGGGTTTAAAAGTTAAGTTAATCACATCGTGATATCAGGATTCGCGGTTCAATAAGATCATATAATCTTGTCATTGTGTTTCCCGATTTCCCGATTTCGCGATACATTTGATCCTTAAGTAAATATACGAAATAATCTAATCTCTGCTAAGAATTATTAAGAGTTAAATAATTACATCGCGATTTCGGGATTCGCGGTTCTAGGAGAAACGTGTTTCTTGTCATCGTATTTCCCGAAATCCCGATTTCCAATTTTCCGATTAACGAAAATCCCGATAAGATCAAATCTCAATTAATTAACATACAAAAAACGTTTTAATTTAAATCAATACATCGCAAATTCGGAAATCGGGTTTCTTCGATGACATATTTTTTCAACATCAAGATTGACGAAACCCCGAAAATCATGTTTCAGATTTAACTCAAAATTAACACCAATAAATTCACTTTAAAAACAGTTTTAAAGTTAATCATTCTTTGAGTGGTCCGAATAAGTATGTTTCTCTTTATTTGAAAATGACGAGAAAGCCTAAGTACAGGCATTTAATGCATATCTCCAAAAATCTGTTCTGCATTAAGAGATTTTATTTCATGACAGATGTACGATTCTCATCATGTTTAAGATATATTCAAATTAAACGATCGAACACATGTATTTTCATTTCAAAGCTAAGTCTTCTCATCCACTCTCTGTGACAGGTTTTCAAGTTAAACGCAGAGCTATGGGACCCAAAAGAGCACTGAAGAAAAACGAAGACCAACTGGAAGGTGATATTATCTCTGATACTACTGCATCCAGAGTACACTCTGTCAAATCGTGGACTGGAATTTCCGAAAAGCTGGAGGATGAGCTTAAATATGCAGACCTCGATTCACAAAATCATCTCCGAGACATTGCTGAGTCTGAGCTTCATAAGGTTGCTGCATGTCCGAGGTTGGTAACATATACTGATATGATCTGCTGGGCTCTGGATAGGGTGGACGTCCTGACAAGAAGCATTTTGAACGAGCAAGGAGATGTCATCGGTTCATTCAGGCCTGAGCACATTCAAGTAATGTATAAACTCTCGCCGAATTAAAAACACACCTTTAATGCTGAATTTTTAGCTGAGTTTCAAAGAAAGGAATGTGTTGAGGTAGGCCAGACATATTCCAACATAATTAGAGGATGGGCGAGGTCTGAAGCAAAGTTTAGGGCCGATGCTAATGGGATTTATGCTTCGGACTCTTTAAACAAATATATGGTTTACGCAGCCATGATGTTATGCAGACTTTTCGGCAGAAAAGATCCTTGTCACTTTCAGGCAGACTGGACACCCTTCCTAGAGGAAGTTTCAGAAGGACGAAGATTTAACTAGCATAAAATTTTGTCAGATAACCTAACGAAAGAGGTTGTAAAGTATAAATAATCCAAGTCAAAAGGACAACCAATGTCTTTTTATATGTCTGCTTATATTATGGATGCCATTTTTTTTATGACTCCTTTTCCATTAATGAATTGGAGTTGGAATGTTTCCTGCCCAGAGCCTGTTCATAAATACCACTCAGCTCTCTGGGAAGAAAATGCTAAAGGCATTTTTTATGATCTTTGTCATTATTTCATCATTCCTCTGCATAAAATATTCTTTGGATGCGAACCCCCTCGCATTTATGATGCAGTCATAGAAAGCCTCAAATCAGTTGCCGACTAGTTTATTGAGGAAATTTTTTCTTATGTTAGAGTTTATGGCTATTCCATTCCACCTCACGCACTCCCGGAATTCTTACCAGATAGATTAGTATGCAGAGAAGTAGCTCATCAGTTAGCCACGGGTGGTATTGGGTTAGAATTAAAAGCTCTTCAGAAAAAAGCATGGCCATCTTTCCGTGTTTATGTCGAGAGATTTACTTTGTCAAACTTAGGCCATTCTAAGGTGGAGGCTGAGTCATTGGAGGAAGTAAAATTAGTAAACATCGAGCAAAGAAAACATGACCCTTACCAAATAATTAGTCGGCATTACATGCAATGTAATTTAAAATATTATGAACATGAAGTTTTTGTTTATGATGATATTTTCAAAGATGTTAAATCTTATGAGGAAGTGCAGAATAGAGTACATGCATTGCCACCTGACTCACAGGATGGGTTTACATCTTTTCAAGGACATAGGCAAAGCTACCCGCCGAAGATTTTACAAAGTGAAATATCGACTTCATTCCCAGAACAGGAAGAAACCCCTCCAGGGTTTGAAACTGATACTCAGGATAAATCAAATGACAAAGACAAGTTGAAGGATTCTGAAATACTTCCACAAAACACAGAGGATTCTCATATAAAAGAACCAAGGACAGAGAAAGGAAAAGGACTGGAAACAAGTCCAATAATTCTTGATGATATTCCAGAAAAGATAGGAGAAACTACTTCAAAAGAACTTGGCAGTCCTATCACAACTTTGACTCCATTACATTCAACTTTCGGAACCCCTCATGAAGGAGTTCTGTACGTCAGTGATCTGGAGCCGATTTCAAGAGATGAAATCCCCCCATCTGATTATTTTTTCAGCAAAAAACGAAGAGTAGTTTTGAAACAAGAAATCCATCCAAGAGGAGAATGAACGATCAAAATACATAAAGTTATCATTGATGGGAAGAAACTTAAGGACGAAGAGTTTGCTACAGAATTAGTAGGAACAATGGGCGCTATAGCATCAGCTAATATATATTTTGTGGCTAACCTGACAACTATGCTTGAACAGAAAGATCAAGAAATAATTCAGTTGCAAGACATATTAAAGGAAAATGAAAGAAATATTGGCTGGGGAATACAGAAGGGTCTAGAACAAGCTAGACTCAAAGATATGCAAGAAATCCAAAAGTTGAATAAAAACTTGGATGAGGACAAACAAATGATACAGGTCACTCAAGAACAGGTTCAAAAGCTGGGAGAAGAAAATATATTTTTGCAAGACAAGATTATTTCTATTGCTAACCAGGTAGTTGAAATTGAAAATTTCAAGACACAGGCATTAGAGATATATGTAAGAATAGAAGAATAACAACAGAAAGTATTCTATAATTTGGAAATAATCTAGAACTGTTTTCAGGAATCAAATAGGTCCATGGAAAAAGTGTTCCAGAAAGAAAGAGAAGCAAAAGCAGCAAGGACTACGTTTCAGGAAGCAGTGGCTTCCTCATTAAAAGATGAAATTGGAAAAAATCAGAAATTATCTATTTCTGAACAGGTAAAAGGGGATATAATGATAAAAGTATGGGAATCAAAATTGGCTGAATATAAAAGAATCACAAAAGAAGTTAACGAAGACTGTCAAGGAATCTTCAATCTCTTTGAAGAAGATTCATTAAATATCAGGACAGATGGTTGTTCTGGGTTATTAGGCGAAATCAACATTGCCAGGCATCAGCTGAAGTCGAGAGAAGAGCTCGAAGAAAAGAAAGCAGAAATTTCAAATATTAAATTGGTCAACATTACAGAAATCAATAAGTGGATGATAACTTCAAGTTTAAGGTTGAAAAATGTTAAATTCACAGAGAAAACGATAGCAAGACGGTTGCCAGATTTACAGAGAAGATTTTTCTTTTTTGAAGCAAATGAGATACCCAAGGCTCCCAGGATCTTAGTAAACTTTTTGAGAAAATGTGTTCAATGCATTGAAGCAAAGAAAGAAAGTTTGTCAACGCAGATTTAAATCTTTTTAAATGTTTTTATTTATTAGAATTTTGAAAGAAATTGTAACGGTTGACAATATTTTATGTAACCATAATATTAGGGAGTTGGTTTGTTACCAACGAGAAACTTTGATAGAAATGTATAAATATAGTTTCAAAAGGCTGAGAAAGGGCTTCAGGAATTTTGGAGAAATCCATTTTTTGTATATCAGTTTTGAGATACATCGGAATATAAATCGCAAATGAGATTATGGATCCTGCAACTTTGTAACTATGTGTCTTCCCCTGTCTATTATACTCGGTTGAATTATTCCTTTAATGTTTTCTCTAACAAGGAAATCAATTTGAAGTGATATTTATATTTGATTGATATTTTCAGGTTGGTTTGGATGTTAAATGGTTTACAGTCTTTCCTCTGAAATTGCTTTAGCAATTTTAAGACCTAGAAAGCTTTTTTGTTCCTTAATTCTTAAATCTTGTTAGAAATTCCCTTTTTCTTTCATCATCCTATAGTGAAATATAATATTCTTTCTTGATTAAAGCCTTATATTTCTTTGTATTGTTCATCCGTTCTTTACAATTTCTTGAAATTGTTACAAAATCAGGAGACGGCCTTGAATGTGTTTACATTACTATTTTAGGTTTTAAAACTATTATCCTTGATTCTCATCTCTGGAAATCTGAAGCAACAAACCGATCAAAACCCTTTTATAAATAAATAAACATTTACACTCCATGACTGTTCCAAGTGTTAGACAACCCAATATTGAACCCGGCCTTCAGGACCAAACCAACATTGCCCTAAATTTATTTAACACTATTTTACAGACAACAACCAACCGGGTAGAACTAGAATGATCATGGGCAGCCATTGAACGCGACATTAGCATCCAAGAACAACAAGAAGCAAGACAAAGACAGTTGAGAAACTGATTTTTCCTTAACCTTCTTTAAAGTTACTATTCTCTAAATCATTCTTTTAAAATCATTTGCGGATGCCTTGACGGTATGTTTTATAGCCTTAAAACATAAACTCAGGAACAACAACAAGTATGTATTCCATTGGTCCCACTTTTTATAGGACTTCAAATGGTCCGCAATAGCAGGGCACCAAGTTGGAACAAGTTCCCGTTCTTAAGGAGATGTTCTTGGATTTCACCCTAATGTACACATGATCTCCCACCTTAAATTCCTTATGATTTCTTTTTCTATTTTCATATATTTTCTGCCTATCCTAGGATGCTTTTAAATTCTTCCTTATTCTTCTTAATTCTTGTTCCATTTCTCTTAATAGGTTTGGTCCAAGTGTGATTATATCCACGGTTCTTTCCAAAATAATTATAACTCTATACTTTCTACCATACAGAGCCTCAAATGGACTCATCTTCAATGTTTCTTGATAACCGTTGTTGTAGGAAAACTCTACCAATGGTAGATATTCTTCCCACTATTTGGGATGATACATGGCATGCATCCTTAACATATCTTCCAACACCCTATTTACCTTTTCAATCTTCTTGTATATTTAAGGATAGTAGGTTATGTTGGATGCTAGTTGCGTTCCAAAGCCCACAAATAATCCTTTCCAAAATTTTGATGTGAATTTCTCATCTCTATAGGAAATAATGGTCTTGGACATACAATGTATCATTAGAATTTATTTCATAAAAACATGAACACCATCTATAACTTTAAAAGTGGACTTAATTGGAATAAAATGAGTTGTCTTTCTTAGCTTATCCACCACCACCATGATTGCACCATGCTGCTTAGATGTTCTTGGCAATCATGTGATGAATTCCATGGAGATAGTCTCCCACTTCCATTCTGGAATTTGTAATGGTTGCAGGGTTCTTATGTTTAACTTTGACATATTGACACTCCAACCACTTTGCAATGTACTCTGCAATTTCCTTTTTCATTATTGGCCAATAATACAAATCCCTTACTATTGTCATCATTTTCTGACAACCATGATGACCCACATAAAGTATCCTATGAAAATCATCAATAATTAGGTGTTTCATCTCTATAGAATCAGGTACATACAACTTATTGTTATATAACAACAATTGATTTGTTGTATGTTGGTACTCTTCATACTTCTTCATGTTTGGATATTGTTGCAAAATTTATTTTACCAGCTTGAAATTCTTGTTACCTTGCAAGAGAATTATGATTCTCTACTTAATTTCAGACTCACGCATGCCTGATGTTTCTAGGTGTATTATTTGCACACTTCGGTTGAGTGCATCTTCCACCTGGTTTTCTTTTCCTTTTATATGTTTTATTTCAAAATCAAACTCACTAATCAATGCCATCCACCTGGCCTGTATGAAATTCAGTGGTGGATGATCAAAATATATTTCAGTCCACAATAATATGTCATCAAGACAAATCTTCTTCCAAGCAGAAAATGTCTCCACATCTTTAATGCATGCACAATCGCTGCAAGCTCCAAGTTATGAGTAACATATCGCTATTCATGTTCATTTAGCTTCCTTGATTCATAGAAAATCACCTATATATCTTGCATAAGGACTCCACCAAGTCCTTCCTTGAAAAAATCATTGCAAACTAAGAAATATTTCTACGGGTCTATGATATTTAAGATAGGGGCATTGGTCAAGAGGTGTTTCAACTTTTGAAAGTTGGCCTCACATTTTGCTGATCATACAAACACCATCTCTTTTCTATGAAATGAGGTAATATGATGATGATAAGCCCTATAAAAATCCCCATGTTATGTATAAAAACCCTTATTAATCCATAGATATTGAATTATTACAATTCTAGTGTTAAAATTCTATGTCGGATAGAACCCTTCATTGCACCCTTTGTCTCCTAAATATATAACATGGTGATTTAGGAGGATCTATGTACAAAGAAAAAATTATGTTCTCAAATTATTTTGAAAGTGGTACCAAGTCGAAGAGCTTGTCGAGAGATTTCAAATGATGCTTAAACGAGATTAAAAAACCTCGTAAGTAGAAGTTATAATTTTTTTATGCTTTTGACAATCTGGCAAAAACGTCAACAGAGGAAGGACACGTGGCTACCCCAGGAGACAACACGTTGCATGTACGGACATGGATAACGTGGTAGTGTATGGAAAGAGTGTTGACATGGAATTTTATGGCTGGGTAGGTGTTGACGTGGTAGAGTTGATTGGGAAGCCACTGTGCAATAGGTGGACCAATTGGATGGTGCCACATGGCACCCAAAAATTGGCCAATATGGGATAAGTCAAAATTTTATTATGGATCGATCGGTGGGGGATTCAAACACCAGACCTACCATCAACGAAACCAACAAGCTACCAATGTTCCATAGGTGTCACTTGTTACAACATATGACAAATATTATATTTGAAATCAAAATCTAGAGATTCATTAAAAACAAATTGGGCAAGGGGATCGACCCTGCGACCTCCGCATGTGCCAATGGTTTAAAAACCATACCATAAACATATCACCCAACATATCAATTTTTAAAATGTTTTTGACCATGAATATTTAATGCCAGGTGTTGTTATATGTAACACAAAACACGTCGGGCTGAGGGTCGACCGCACAACCTCTGTCAACCCAATGACTTCACCAACAGACTATACCAATGTGCCACTGAGTATGAATTGTTCATACTAAAAAACAATTTTGATTTTTATTTGATCCGAATGGTATTTCATATGGAAAGGCTAGGTCCATAGGATTGAACCCTCGACATGTCTTTTTATACCACAAAACATTAACCAATTGGGGATTGCTTCTAAGTTGAAATATAATTCAGCCCAAACTGTTTTAAGGTTGATATTATGACTATGTAAAGTTGGGAAAAAGGGGCTTGAAGCCATTTTTTTGAGCCAATTTATTTGGGGAAATAATTGAGCTAGGAATTGTAATCGTATGCAATATACCAGAGAGCATATTGTTGACAGGATGAGACCTATTTTGGATGTAAAATCATTTTGAGGCAGTCTAATGGAGAGGTCACTCATTGGAAGAAGACCTAGAGACATAACCCAGGGTGGGTGAACTTCGTTATAAAAAAATTTATTCTTAGTTCTTTATTTTCTGATGTGTCATTTCTCAATTTTTCAAGTCTTATTTATTCACTAAGTGTTTTATGAGTTTTGAGAAAAATTAAATCATAAATATAACTTGAAAATAAGTCACATTTTCAGATCAAATTTGGTATCAGAGAAGGTTTGACAGGATTTGAAAATGGTGGATGTTAACCAAGCTCAAGATCAAGTGAGGTGAAGTAACTCTTGAAAATCTAATCTTGAAATTGGATGCATATTTTGAAGATGAGAAATGGTGTCACCAAGGTCACTGAGAGAACATCCTTTTAGTTCTGAAGAGGATTTCTTTGAAGTATTTATGTCGATGAAATCCATCATGGAATAACTATATAGGGATCGAAAGAATCCCGAGGAAGGTGGTTCATCATTAAACGAAGAAGGAAGTGGTGTTGACCCTCCTAGGACTCCTCCATATCTATCATCTTCATCAGCTTCTTCTAGTTCAAGGCGAAGCTCTTATTTGATGAAACTTTATAAAAACACTCCTTCTGATTTTCCTTTGTTAAAGCTAGATGTTAATTTTGATTTTCCTTTGTTAAATATAGATGTTAAGTTCTATTTGCCCATAGATAATGGTGAACTGAATGAAAATAAGTTGGAAAACTGGATCAAACAATTGGAAGTTTATTATAGGATCCATAAGATCATTGATGACAACACAAAGATCCTACAAGCCTCTCTTCGACTGGAAGGCACCACTTTGATCTGGTGGGAGAGAAAAACTAAAGAAGAACACACAAAGAATGGAAAAATTATCTCTTCATGGAATGAGTTTATTACTACATTAAATAAACAGTTATATCCATTAGGATATATGCATAAAACAATGATGGATTGGGAAACATTAAGGAAAAGTAAAGAGAAAAGTGTACAGGAGTATACTCATGAGTTTAGGAAGAGAGATTTGACCTTAGGAATTCCTTTGTACACACAATAAACTTTGTTAAATTATATAGGTGGATTACATAATTATTTGAAGCATAATATACTTATGTTTAATCCGACTAAACTTGATGAAGTTAGTGTACAAGTGACTCACCTTGAGTCAAGAAAAAGGAATGATCATGGTGGTTTATCAATGGAATCCATTTAGCCAAAAGAAGGAAAGAACAAAGGGAAGGATAAACTCAAAAAAATTTCTACAATGAAGAAGGATGATGAAATACCATCTTGTTCTCATTGTGAGAAGAAAGGACATGATGAGTATCATTGTTGGAAATTGCATCCCAAGTTGAAGCCAAAATGGAATCGACATCCAAAAGGCAAAAAGAAGACCAAAACCATAGTGAATCTTGGATCAAAGTCCGATGATAAAACTAAAGTTACAACTATGGCCATCAAAGGAATATTTTATGTTTCTAGTTATACTTCATGTGATTCTTCTTCAAATACTAATGTAAGCCCCGATGAAAGGAAAATGAATGAACTGTTTCATATCCGAGTAATCTCAAAATACACTATAATAGACACACTTGTAGATAATCGATCTCAAGTTAATCTTATTTCAGAGAAAGTTGTTAAGAATTTGGGATTGGAAACTAAGCCTCATTCGAGACCATATCCTTTTGGGTTGGGTATGTGATAATGCTAATTTATAGGTAATTAAGAAATGAAAACTAAGATTTACAATCACACCCAGTTTCATAGATGAGGTAGAGTTAGATGTGATTCCACTTGAAATTTGTGGGATTGTTTTGGAAATTTCATATTTATATGACAAGAATGCCATTTTCTACAGGGGACATACCATGCAACATTTCTTCAAAGATGGGATTGAGTTCATTGTGAGAGCTCATCAGATGAAAACAAATTTGTTTTTTTTAGTACTGGGAATTTAATGAAAACACTAATTAATGCAAGAAAGAATTTGTCATTCATGTATGTTAAGGAATAATGTGAACCTAGAAATGAAGTAGTTAAGATTGATTCTAACTATAATGGGATATTTTAGAATTCACAAGAAGTATAGAATGAGATGAGGTTGCATGAAAGTGGCCAAGATCCAAGTTTACAAATTATGGTTGAAAGTAAAACTGATCTTTTGGTTAATGTTGTTCTAGTTAACAAGGACAAATATGTTGTTGATTCATTCTCTTTCACATCTATATATTCAATTTTTTTCTCACTTTTCTACTAGTCGGTGGAGTATGGTTAGTAGATGCAACGATGAGTGTTGATTTTTGGGAAATGGAAGGAAAGATTGATTTGATTAAGAATGTTATTTCAGTTTTCATATTTTTTGTGATGAGCCAAATGATCATTGTCTAAGAAAGGAAAATGGATGATACTGGACAAGAGAGGTGACAAAACCCTCACTTTATTTTTGAACAAACTAGACTTTTGGTTGTCCAAAAGGTTTCTAGTGGGGAGGATTGATCCAAGAGGATCTATGATCGAAGAAAAACTAATGTTCTCAAATGATTTTGCAAGTGGTACCAAGTTGAAGATATCATCAAGATATTTTCAACGACACTTGAACATGCTCAAACAAACTCTGTATGAAGAAGTTATGATATTTTGAATTATTTTACAAATTGGAAAAAAAATAAACATAGGCAGGACATGTGGTAGTTCCAGGAGGTGACACGTGGCATGTATGGACATGGATGACATGGAATTTTATGGAAATTATGCCAACATATCATGTTTTGACTGGGTAGGTGTTGACCTGGAAGAGATGATTGGAAAGTGATTGTGTAATAGGTGGACCAATCAGATGATGCCACGTGGCTCCCTGAAATTGGCCAATATAGGCTAAGTCAAAAGTTTGTTATGGATCGATCGACAGGGGACTTGAAGCCTGGACCTGCCACTGAAGAAACCAACTCCCTACGAATGCACCATAGGTGTCACTTGTTACAACATATGACAAATATTATATCTGAATTCAAATTTTGGAGAATCATCAAAAACGTGTCGGGTGGGAGGCTTGACCCTGCGACCTCCACCTGCGCCAATGGTTTAAAAACCATACCATATCCATATTTCTGAACATATTTCTTGTTAAAAGGTCATTGGCCAAAAATATTTAATGCCAATTTTTTCTATATGTAACACAAAACATGTTAGGAAGAGACTTGACCCTGCAACCTCTGTCGACCCAGCAACTTTGCCAATAGGCTATATCAACGTGCTACTGAGTCCAACCTATTTGGACTAACAAACCATTTTTATTTTTATTCGATTCGAATGGTATTGCATATGGAAAGGCTAGATCTACAGATTTGAACCCCCTACCTATATTTTTATACCACAAAATTTTAACCAGTGGGGGATTACTTCTGAGTTGAAATATAATTCAGCCCAAATTGTTTTAATGTTGATATTATGACTGTATAAATTTGGGAAAAAAGGGTTTTAATCAATTTTTTGAGACAATTTATTTGGGGAAAGAATTGATCCAGGAATTGTAAGCCTCTACAACAAACCAGAGATCAAATTGTTGACCGGTTGAGGCCTATTTTGTATGTAAAATCATTTTGAGACATTATAATGGAGAGGTTACTCATTGGAAGTAGACCCAAAGATGTATCCCGGGATGGGTGAACTCCATTATCAACTTTTGTATTCTTAGCTCTTTATTTTCTACTGTTTGATTTCTCAAATTTTCAATTCTTATTTATTCACTATGTGTTTTTATGAGTTTTGAGCAAAATTAACTCATAAATATAACTTGCAAATAAGTAAAATGTTTTTATCATAAGGAGACTTAGTCTTAGGATCATATTATCTCATCTCATATTGTATTATGAATTGGATATATTGTAAAAGGAGGTTTCCCCCTTGAAGTGGAATATAATCATTGACTTTCTATCATTTTTTAAGGCATTGGATCATAACATTTGGTATCAGAGCATCAATCCTAGGGTTTTCTTGTCCAATAAATTTATCTTATCATTTTCACTAAACTTTTTTCTAGGACGATTCAGACAACAAAACTTGGAGGTTATTTATAAGGCAACAAGGTATCTCTGGTAAAATTTTCATCTTTCTAGGTCATTATACTTTTAGAGATATACCCTTTTGAAGATAGGGTTTTTGACTTGTCTCAAACATGTATTAGAAGGAATGTCATCCACGAGGACATAATCCAAATTAAGGGCTTAAAGGGTACATAACTTCAAATTGGCATAACTTTTTATTGGAAGATCTATTTTTGGTGATTCAAAATTTGTAATAAAGAGAAAAAAAGAAGAGAATTATTATTTTCTCACATGTCTCCAAAGGATCCTCCAAAATTTACTTCACCAGCTAAACCTGTAGAAATATAAACCATGACTCAAGTTGAAATCAATGATATTTATCACCAAATGGAAAAGAGGATCATTGAAAATAGGAAAAAAATGGAACATAAGATGGATGAAACTATGAAAATAAATATGGATGAAATGGAAAATAAGATAGATACGAATATGGATGACATGGAAAATAAGATGTGTGACATGACAACTAAGATGGATGACATGATAGATAAGATGGATGAAAATATACAAAAATCCATGAAGGAATTACAAAATTCCTTATCTTCCATGATGTTTCATGCCCTAGATCATAGACTCTCTAAAGAAGATATCAAAATCCAAGGAACTTGGGAAAATAAAGGTAGTATTTTGGTTGAACAACTTGCCAATAATGAGCAATTTTCTAGTGGATTTAACTATAATAGTAGAGTTAATTACGGTGGGGGTCCTAAATTCAACTTTCCCAAGATTGATTAAAGAAGTTTGATGGAACATAGGTCTTCACCTGGGTAAAATAAATAGAGCAATGTTTTGAATTGCATAACATTATGGATAATAAGAAAATGACTCACATAGAAACCTTGAAGTTTGAGATAAAATCATATCAATGGTATAAATGGGTAGTTAAACGAAATCCCCCTTTTTATCATTATACTTGGGGTCTATTTACAAGATAATTAAAATCACAATATGGGAAAGTTTGGGAACATGACTGCTTCAGTCAATTGATGAGAATGAATCACTTAGGTGATATTGAAGATTGTTATTCATAATTTCAAGTATTGTCCACAAGGGTGGATAACATAAGTGATGAATATTTATTGGAAGCTTACATGGGTGGACTAAAACAAGACATTAAACATGATCTTTTCTTAAGACATACTACAAATATTATGGAAGCTATGCAATTTTCTTTTCATTTTCAATCCAAGAATAAGGATACACACAAGTATGACATTGGAGCACACACACATGAAGCAAATATCATTGTGGGGTTTATAAGAAAAGTGTACCTCAACCGACAAGGTTGACACATTAGCAAATGGATGAAAGAAGAGAAAAGGGACTATGTTTCAGTTGTGACAACAAGTATAGTAAGGCACATAAATGCAATGATAAGAAAATATTATACATAGACAATGAAGAGGAAGAAGATCAAGAATTGGAATGATCTCAAGATCTAGATCTAGAAGAGTTTACTCCAATGATATCTTGTCATGCATTGGTCATAATTAGTACTCCACAAGACCTCAAGATAGAAATATATACCAAAAATAAAAAAGGTAGCAATGTTGATTGATTCTGGTAGTACCCATAACTTCATCAATTACAAATCAACAGAAAATTTGAATTTCTTTGTATATCCAACACCAGAGTTTCAAGTAATGATTGCAGACGGAGGTACCATAAATTTTTCTGGGAAGTGATATAGTATTAATCTCAATATATGGGGGTATTTATTGTATATCCCTGTGTTTTCCATGAAAATGGGTGGTGTTGATGTTCTATTATCATTCCAATGGCTACAATCATTGGGAATAGTGGCCCTTAATTTTTAAGATATTTTCATGAGATTTTCCTTAGACGATAAGGAAATTGAGATTAGAGGTATCTAAGGGAAACCCTCTAAAGTGTTAATCTCTAAAAACATGTCAAAATTAATCAAAAATGGAAACAATGGTGTAATTTCATATATGTGCTCACTAGATATTCAAATATCTATATCCTTTGCTCCAATGGATCTCCAAAACGTTATCAACAATTATTCCAACATATTTGGAGAGATGCCTAAGGGTCTTCCTCCTCCATCAAGATCTTGACCATGCTATTCATATGTGACCAATATTCCATGTTTGTTGCTTAAAGAAGATAATTAGTTAGAATACCCTAGTGCAAACGTTTTTATCAAAAAATAATGGAGAAGGGAAAAACATAATAAAACTAGAAACAATCCTTGAAATAGGGATTAAGAAACTATGAAATAGAGAAATTACTGAGTAGCCTATCAAATGGAAGAGCCTATTGGTGGGAGAGGAAACATGGGAAGATGATTTCTTCATGCTAAGACAACCACAATTTTCAAGTGCTGAGAACAACACTTGTTTGAAGGGGAGGGGCATGTTAAGCCCTAGACAAAACCCCATGTTATGTATAAAAACCCTTATTAAGACCTAGATATTAAATTATTACAACTCTAGCGTTATATTTGTATGTCGTCTAGAACCCTTCATTACACCTATTTATTACAATTGTACCCTGTGTATCCTATATATATATATATATATATATATAAGGAGACTTAGTCTTACGATCATATTATCTCATTGCATGTTGTATTTTGAATTGGATATATTGTAAAATGAGGTTTCCCCCTTGAAGTGGATTGTAATCATTGACTATATATCGTTTTTTAAGGTGTCGGATCATAACATATGACTGATTTTGGAAAATACCTTAACAAACCTCCTGCAGTATCCAATTAATCCCATGAATGATATTTCCTTGGTTACATTATGAGGGGCTGGCCAATCCATGATTTTCGTGATCTTTTTAGGATCTACAACCACTTCCTCCTCTAAGATTGTGTGAACCAAATATCGGATTTCCTTTTGGAAGAAGTCACACTTTCTATATTTGGTATATATTTGGTGATCTCTAAGAACCTGTAATACCAATAGCAGATGCTACACATTTTCTTCCTTTTTATTAGAATATACCAGGATATCATCAATCAACACAAGAACAAAATTGTCCAAATATTTTCTAAGAACGTTGTTCATCAAGCACATAAAAGTGGTGGGTGTGTTGGTAAGCCCAAAAGTCACCACCAAAAACTCATATTGTCCACATATTTCTCCAATAGTTGTCTTGTAGATGTCTTCATCCTTAATTATGACTTGGTGATATTCTAATCGCAAATCCATTTTAGAAAATATTGTAGGTCCTTTGAGATGATAAAAAAGATCGTCAATTCTGGGAAATGGGTACTTGTTATTGATGGTCATCTTGTTCAACTATCGATAATAGATACAAAACCGAAAGGTACCATCCTTTTTCTTTACGAACAATGATGGTGCTCCCCACGAGGATACACTCGGCCTAATATACCATTTATCCATCATTTCTTTTAACTGTAACTTTAACTCTACCAACTCTGGTGTACTCATCATGTAGGGTATTGTATATGCTAGTATTGATCTTGGTACAAGATCTATAGAAAAATTGAGATCTCAACATATTTAAATTCCCACAACACTTGGTGATCCTCAATATTTATCTCATTACTCTCTGTTTCATTGAGTAATTGTATTGCATACAAGGGACACCCTTTTTGAATAAACTTCTTGAGTTGTAGTGCCAATATCTACCTGAATGATATAGGATTTGTAATTCCTTGAAAAACAATCGTGTTTCCTTCGTTGTCTTCACATTCCAAGGTCTTGTCAGGGAAATTCAATCTTGCTTTATGGATAGCTAACCAGTCCATGCCTATCAACACATCATATGACCCTAAAGGTAGAATGTTTAAGGCTACTTATATGTGTAGTCCACTCATTTCTAATGGAAATGCCTCTATCACTTCTATTAACTTTCATATAGTCCCTATGGATAACTGAAACAATCACGATTTAACATATTTTTTCCTCTATAAATAACACACTTCAACAACTTGGGGAAAACAAAGCTAAGGTTAGAACCATGATCAATCAAAATAGAAATGGATTGTTTGACAATTATACCTTCCAGCTCCACCACAAAAGATTGGTGGTATTCTTGTTGATTCTAAACAACTAAATAAATTCTCAACACATTCCAAGCCACATCATTGACTATAGTATCCTCCTGAACATGATAAAATATTTTAATGTCATGTTGTATGTAAGGAAAATCTCTTAACACATGTGCATCTTCACATCCCCAACATTGTAGAGGTCCTTTCTTTTTATCCTCTACTTTCTCTCTTACTTGTTCTATTGGCCTATTCGCACTCTAAGATGGAAAATTTTGCTGGTGCCTACTTATGCTTTGATGACCAAAATGAGCACCTATTTTTAGATTGTTAAATTGGGACAATTTAAACCCCTTCCTCTGGAATTCAGGATTATATTTTCTCTTCTAATTCTTAAGAGACTCATACCTATGCTAGGATTGGTCATAACAACACTTTTCCTTCCTAATTGTATCCTCCAAGGTCTTAAGCTCATCAAACTCAATCCCATCTTGATAGGACTGTGGTAATCCACCGAGGAAGCATTCTGTCCTCACTTTCTCATCCTTGAGGTAATTAACATATCTAAAAATATATAAGAGCCTCTTGGAATAAGCATCCATGGTAATTTGTCCCAACTTATGTTCATGGAACTCTTTAATCTTACCATCATAATACTTCTCTAATAAGTATGCCTTTTTGAAATATTTCTCAAATTGTTTCCAGGTAAACTTGCTTTCCTTTAATCCCTTAAATTCCTTGAGATCTTCCCATGATATAGAAACTTATCCAATCATATTTAAAATGGATATATGTACCTTTGTATTTTCCAAGTAATTATGCACTCGAAAATACTTTCTCAATCCCAACAACCAAGCCTCATACTCTTCTCCTTTCTTGACTTCTCCATCAAACATAGGTGACTTTTTCTTCTTGAATTATTCTATCATACAACTCTGTGAATGTCTCTTATTTTTCTTCTTGGGAACACTTGACCTAGTTTCACTGCTGGATAGTTCCTTTGTAGTGGTATTTCCACTAGATAACTCTATGGAAGTATCTCCACTAACTTCACTTCTCTTAGCATATCTATGCCTTTTCCTGGAAGAACTCCTTCCCACATTACTGTGATTTGGTCCATAATTTTTGACATCCAAAGGGCTCTGCATCTTCTCAAACTATCATAGTCATGCATCGATAATGGATGGACCTTGTTGCAAATGTTTTTGAATCTTAGACAGACTTTGCAGTAATATTGCATTCAACTCTATCTACTCGGATTGAGCTCTCATGAGCCTTTCATTGTCTACCTTTAGACTCCTTACAATGTATAATCAATATGGAGGGATTTCTTTGGCCCTCCTTCCATCATATTATTCATCTTGGAAATGTGAGGTTTCCTTCATACTTTGCTACACCATTTACTTATGTTTTCCTTGTTAGTACATCCTACATGCTTAAAAAACCGAAAAACTATTAGAAAATCACATTTAAAAACTATATAGATAAGACTCTTGTCTGTAACGACCTCCTCGATACGACAACAACTCTGATAACAGGTGCCAAATTTTATTTTAAAAGTGTGTGCGCGCGCGTAGAAAGGAGGCAGACACACTTGACTCTACGTCAGCACCCGACGACTAACAGGACGCAACCACGATGATCACAACAGGAAGACAAGATGCATGACAAGTAGCTGCAAGCAATGAACAACCCAAGACATAAGGTGTGCAATGCAAACATTTAACGACATGTTGTGGTAGGCACAGTACGAACACAGAGGGAAAAATCCATGGTAGTAGATCTCACTATTTCTGCACAGGAAAGCAGTGCGTTTAATCTTAGTTCTCTGCTCCGGGGAGAGAGAAGGTCAGATAGGATCCTGGCCGACTGCTCAGGCAGGAACTAGTAATCTCCATCAGGTGTGTCACAAGAGTGGAAACCCTGCCTTTAAAGGGCCCGAGACTCTTGATACGACAACAGATTCTTTACATAGGAAATACACACAGACATAGATACTAAGCTACATGGAGGTGTCTACATCCCTCTCGACACAGGCAACCAATCCCACTAAGCTAAGGACCATCATCAGACCAACCCAAGGCAACCATCAAACAATACAGTACATAACCCTTCAATTGCGGGCGAGAATTAGAAATCAAAATCCAACATTGTGCATGGCACGCAACCAACAATCTAACATTCAAACATTTCTTCAATCCAAATGAAGTTACAAGCGCGCAAGGTGTCCGATGGACGTAAACTATCTAACAGTAACCAACTCAATGCACGAATCCTTTTTATTTCCAGGCGCGCTATTTGATCAATCAATCATTAATTAAAGCATAACACATATAAATAATCTGCGATATCAATACCATAAATGATGACCCCAAGATCATGTACATCCCCTTGAATATTAGTATTAACATAAGATATTGCACAACATCGCGTTAATGATGACCTTACCTCATATTGACATCCCATTACGTCCCAGTACCCTACGTTCATCTCACTAACATTTCATTCCATAAACTTTGCAAATAACCTCACCTTATTTTTTTAAAACATATCAACACCATGAATTACATGAACATTCCCTAGACATAGCCATACCATCACTATCTATAGTAAAATAACATTCCAACCAAATAACAAGGATTTTACATTCTATTTGTTATGAATAACAGTGTCCCTACAGTAACCTTGCCATACCCTATCCCTATAGTGACTTTATATTACAAATACTCCATTAAAAATAAGGTGTTTACCCTTTTACTTGCTAAACTCCAAATGACACTATGGCAACATTCCATAACCTAAATGTACCATTACCTTTACATTACAAATATTCCATTAAAATAATGAGTTTGCATTCTACTTGCTATAACCAAATGGCATTATGGTAACATTCTGTAACCTAACCGTATCATTACTTTTACATTACAATATTCCATTAAGAATAATGAATTTACATTCTACTTGCTAAAATCAATTGACATTTCAATTTAATAACCAGGTGGTCACATTTCATTTATTACTAAACAAATGGAACTACCACAACACAACCAGAAAACCCTATCGATGCCTTTAAACTAAGCATGGCAGTCTAAAAGCGATAGGGACTCTACCCTCACGTGTTACAGCATCAATGGTTGGTCCTTACCTAAATCTCAGTAAAAGGGGCAGTAACAAGCCATTTCGAAAAGCAGAACAGTCATTCTGTCGCCCAGAAATTTTGTTGCAATAACCTGTTGAAGTTTTCGAGGGAAATTAAACGAGCAATGGAGTGCGCCTGCCAGAGACCAGACAAGCCACTAATGCACACACGCCCTGTCATTCGGTATCGTTTAAGGCTGGTGAAGAGCATTTAAAAAAAATAATTTAGGAAAACCTGTTGTTCCAATAATTTGCTGCCACAGTTAGCAGTACGAATTAGGGAAGGTAGGAGCAAGACGAAATGACAGTGGAAAGCAATCTACCTCAATGTTGAAAGGTAAGTGCGAGAATGGATCGGAACACCGGATGCCAAAAATTGCGCTAAGTAGTCAATTCTATCAGCATTATCATCAAGGTGGACAACCTAAATGAATAACAGTGCGATACAGCTTCGAATTCAGAACAAAACTCCATATTACAGAGTGGCGCAGTGATAA
>ML829851.1:88048-100780 GCA_009831015.1 Picea engelmannii | reverse complement strand
TCCTTTTCTCCCCCTTTGACATCAATGTCAAAGAAAGCATGCTCCTCCTGAGCTGTTGTAGTATTTTTAGGAGGTATCATATATTCAATCAATACAAACTCCCCCTAACAGGATGGACTCTCTTAGGTGTGAGACAGGATGACACCCAACTTCTATCAGAGACATTCAAATGGTGTCTTGGCTAGGGGTTTAGTAAACATGTTTGCAATTTGTTCTGTGGTTGGAATGTAATGGACCTAAACAATCTGATTGATGACCTTCTCTCTTCGAAAATGGTATTTTATGGGAATATGCTTGGTCTTGGAGTGGAATACAGGATTCTTGGACACACTTATGTCACTAGTGTTATCACAATGAATAGGGATCGGTGCAGCGTATTTTACCTCCAAGTCTGCAAGTGTCTATGTCATCCATAATACCTGAGTGCAACAGGTAGCATCAACAATGTACTATGCCTCTATAGTTGATAAAGAAATGGAAATTTTCTTTTTACTCGACCATGCTACTAGAGAATCCCCTAAGAAGAATGAACCTCCACTTGTTCTTTTCCTTTCATCCATGCAGTTAGCCCAATCAATATCTGAGTAGACTGATAATTGAAAATTCTAATTCTTAGGATACCATAGGCCATAGTTCATTGTTTCTTTCAAATATTTGAATATCCTTTTGATAGCTGGAAAATGACTCTGTTTAGGTGTAGACTGATATCTTCCTACCATTCCAACAACAGGTATTATGTCTAGACGAGATGTTGTGATGTACATCAGACTTCCTATCATTGACCTATATGAACTTTGATCAACAACAGGTGAGTCATCATCCTTTATTAATTTGCATCTAGTCACCATAGGTGTGCCCATGGGTTTAGAATATTCCATTTGAAACCTTTTCAACATTTCTCTTAGATATTTTTCTTGAGAAATGAACATTCCTTCAGACCTTTGAGTAATTTGCAGACCAAGAAAAAATGGCAGTTCACCTATCATAGACATTTCAAACTCAGACTCCATGGTAGAAGCAAACCATTGTACCAATGAATTCTTATTACTTCTGAAGATGATATCATCTACATAAACCAACACGATGAGCAAATCATTATCCTCTATTTTGATATATAGATTGTTGTCAACTATTCCTCTCTTGAACCCTTTGTCTTTGAGATACGTATTCAGTTTGTGATACCAGGCATGAGGGGCTTGTTTTAACCCATATAAAGATTTCTTCAGCTTGCATACTAAGTCAAGGTTACCATATAGTTTGAAACCCTCTGGTTGTTCCATATAGACTTCTTCATTTAAATCTCCATTTGGAAAAGATGACTTGACATCCATTTGATAGACTTTAAACCTTTTATGACAAACATAGTCAAGAAATATTATGATAGCTTCTAATCTTTCTATGGGCACAAATGTTTCATCAAAATCCAGTCCTTCTATTTGAGCATAGCCTTTACAGACCAATCTTTCTTTGTTCTTGACAACTTGTCCCTGCTCATTCAACTTATTTTGAAATATCCATTTGGAATCAATGATATTTTTACCTTCAGGTCTGTGAACCATCTCCCAGTTATTGTTTTTCTGAATCTGATCAAGTTCATCATTCATTGCTTTAACCCAATGGTCATATTTGCTAGCTTCATTAAAATTCTTAGGTTCTAGCATGGATATGAAAGCTATATGTGATTGTTCAATGTTTATGATTATCTTTCTCCTGGTTTGTACACCTTTGTCTTTTTCACCAATTATCTGACTTATAGGATGATTCTTTTGAGTGATTCAGTCAGGAGGAGGAATTTGAAGTTGTCTGCTGATTTGAGTCTGTCTGAGTATCTTTGTCTTCATCTGATTCAAATTCTTTGTTTTTTGATTCTGGACCTATTCATCTTCGGCTTTAGCTGCGTCCTATGTAGAAGACTCATTATTGTACACCTCTCTTTCTAGGATTCCTTCATCAAATTTTATGTCAACAGAGTCAACCATTTTATGCAGCCTCTTATTATAACATCTGTATCCTTTACTGTTTGTAGAATACCCTAAGAATATACCTTCATCAGCCCTGTCATCATATTTTCCAAGGTTCTCATCATTATTCTTTATGTAACATTTACTCCCAAAGACTTTGAAGTGTTTGATTGAAGCAAGTCTCCCATACCATAGTTCATCCAATGTCTTTTCATTTTGTAGTCTGAGGTGGGCTTTGTTAAGAACATGGACTATTGTGTATATTGCTTCTACCCAGTAGGTTTGACCAATGTTCTTCTCATTCATCATTGACCTGGCCATTTGTTGCATTGTTCTGTTTTGCCTCTCAACTACTCCATTTTGTTATGGAGTTCTTGGGATTGTGTATTCTCTCTTGATCCCATGCTTATCATAGAATTCCTTGAAATCACTTGACATAAATCCTCCTCCTTTGTCTGATCTTACTGTCTTTAACCTCTTGCCTGTTTGATTCTCAGTTAAAGCCTTAAATATTTTAAACTTCTCAAATGCTTCAACTTTTTCCTTAAGAAAGGCAACCCAAGTAAGTCTAGAGTAATCATCAATAATCAACATGAATTAGTTTTCTTTCCCTGTACCTTCCTATCTTGATGGTGCACATAAATCCATATGAACTAGTTGGAGTGGTTTCTTTGTTGAAGTAGAGCTCTTGGACTTAAACTATGTCCTAGTTAGCTTTCCTACTTGACAGGGTTTACACATAAAATCTTGGGGCTTTGATATTCTCAGAAGATATTTTACTGCCTCAAGATTTTTGAGCTTGATTAAGTGGTCAAAGTTTAGATGTCCAAGTCTCCTATGCCACAACCAACTTTCAACATACTTGCTTGAGTGGCATTCTTTTTTTTCTCCTTTTAACACATAGACATTGTTTTCTATTCTTCTCCCTTTTGCAACTAGCTATCTTGAATTCACATATTTTATTCTACAGTATTTAGAGGTAAAAATGACTTCACATCCTCAGTCATAGACTTGATTGACACTTAGAATATTATGTTTTATACCTTCTACAAACAACACATCTTGAGCTTTCTCTTTTCCATTACTCAAACTTACCATTCCTTTACCTTTTATTTTTCCTGGTGCTTCATTTCCGAAAGTTACATTCCCTGATTTGCTTTCACTTAGAGTTAGAAACTTACTTTTGTCTCCAGTCATATGTTTGGAACATCCACTGTCAATATACTAGAGATTCTTTTGTCTTTGGGCTGATAACACTAGTCCACACTTGTCATCTGATTTCTTCTTCCAAACCTTGACATTTTCAGTAGCGGGGATCAAATATGGCTTGTAATTCCTTAAGAGACAATCTGTAGCTTTATGTCCATAGTTATGACAGATGTAACATTCTAGTTCACGAAATATAATATCATAGCGATTGTTATGCTCATAACTATTGTTATGTTTAACCTATGTCCTTTTCCCAGCCATCACATGATTTATAGTTTGAGGTTGTTTGTTGCTTGGTTGTCTCGATATTTGTTGTGGAAGATGGTTATTCGTTGAATATCTTGATTGTTCATATCTAAATCTTAAGGAACAGTTTATATCTTTGTGACCAAAATTAGAGCAGAAAAAACAATAACCATAGAAAAAACCTTTGTACCTCGAAAAAGTCTGTCTTTTTTAGGAGGTCAATTTCTTTCATGTTGATAATCTCTCTGATCTACAGATTCGATTCTGATACTTTTTCTTTCATTCCTTCTTGGTGGTTGATTTTCTTTCTTTGTTTCTGCAGAGTGACTGTTGTCAATGTTTGAGGATTTGAAAAACTTGATAGGTTCTGTATTACTTGGATGATATCTACTTGATCCTTCTTCATATCCCAATCCATATTTCAACTTTGGGTTTCTTTGTTGATTTAGAATGGAGGTTAATCCTTCTGAGGCTTTAATACTTGGAAGGTTTTGGTGATACAATCCCTTAAACTTCTCCATTTCTTTTTTGGTTTTTACTATCTCTTCTTCTAAGGCTTCACATCTTGCCTTCTTTTCTGATAACTGTTGTTTCATAATGTCTTCGATTTTATTTGCCTCTTCTAATTCCACTTTTAGTAGGAAAAGGTCTTCATCAGTTTCTTTACTATCTTTCTCGAACTATATCAACAATTGTTTTTTCTTTATGTTCTTAATTTTGAGTCTATCAATCTCTTCCAGTGCACTGATCAGTTCTCCTTCCATATCAACCACAGCTTCTTCTTCATTAGCCTCACTTCCAGTGATTTTATTATCATAATCCTATTTGTCCATAAGTATGAAGTCATTTAGTTTATCTTAAATAGAGGATTCATTGTCTTCATCATCTGAAGGATCATCATCATTGATTACACAAAGACTTTTCTTCTTAAAATTATTCTCTTTAAAGAAATTTTTATGTTTGTTCTTCTCCTCATCATCACATGTATGATCCTTTCTTTTGTGAGGACATTTATCTACAAAATGACCTATCTTACCATAGTTGAAACATTTGAAAGGTAGTTTAACTTTTTATTTGCCTAATCCCTTCTCCAATCTCTTCACAAATTTTGATTCAATTTCATCAGGATCAGAATCCTCATTCTTGTCTGCCTTAAATGATTCTTCTCTGGAGGTGGGTTTATCTTTAACTATTCTCATTTCATATGTAGTCAATGTTCCTAGAAGTTGATCAAACTCCAAGGTTTTTATATCATTAAGTTCTTCTATAGCAGAGACCCTCGGGTTGAACCTATCTGGTAGCGATCTCAAAATTTTATGAACTAAAGAAGGTTCCTCAATTTTTTCACCAAGTGCTTTCATTGCATTTATGAGTTCTTCAACTCTCAGAAAGTATTTTGCAACAATTTCATCTTCTTTTATCTTCAGCTATTCAAACTATACTATGTAGGTTTGAAGCTTGGCATCCTTTACCTTCTTATTACCTTCATAACCACTAATGAGTTTGTCTCAGATTTCTTTGGTAGTTCCTAGGTGCACAACTTTTACGAATTCTACTTCTGCAAGCCCACTCAAGATAGCATTCATAGCCTTAGCATTGAAGCTAAACTCTAGCTTGTCATCCTTATTATCTAGTACAATTGGCTTTACATAACCAGTATCTACCACATCCCAGACATCTGCACCTAAAGCCATTATGTAGGTTCTCATTCTAACTTTCCAGAAGGAAAAGTTTGTTCCATTGAACAAAGGGGCCTTATTGGTTTAATTTCCTTCAAGGATTAACGTGTTTAATCTCTAGGATCTACCCTTAGATAAAAGGGGTTGGCTCTGATACCAATTGTTGGACAACTGAGAGGGGGGGGGGGTGAATCAGTTGTTACCGTGATTAAAAAATTATGCTTATTTTAAACTCTTTATAGAGCACTCAATGAAAATCACAATAATGCAGGGAATTAAAAAATAGAACATTGAACATCATTCACACATATGAGGTACAAAGAGACAGATATTTCCTGAGGAAACCCATAAAGGGTAAAAAACTCTTCTTCCTTATATGATAAGTAATATTTACATTCTATACATTATCATACGTATGAGCACCAACTCATAATGAGGCTACAACCTCTATTTTGCAAGCTGCTATTTGCTGAGAGCACCAAATCTTTGATTTCTCTAGCACCCACTAGAAGGAAGCACCAACTCCCTGGTTTCTCTAGCACCCACTAGAAGGAAGCACCAACTCCCTGGTTTCTCTAGCACCCTCTAGAAGGAAGAAACAACTCCCTAAGTCTTCCAGCACCAACTGGATGGAAGCACCAACTTCTAGTCACACAGGCACCATCCTGTAAAATAGAGAACAACAATTATCCCTTACACCACCCTACCACCCTAGTTTTTCTGGCTGCAACTAGATGGAAGCTTCAACTCCCTATGTTCAAGCACCCACTTGAACCTCTGAGGACAATAGTCCTCCCTAGAACCTCCCTACCACCCTAAAATATAAATATTTTCTACTGAAACTTATTATAGTGATATAATGTTCATTAATGGCTTACCAATCTTATCATTGTTCTGCTACACTGCTCTTCTCTCCTGTATCAATGTCTCTTTGCATGCATCTTCTTGCGCTTTCTGATCTTCTTGTTTTCTCTACAAGTGCACCTCAGCCTTCTTTTATTGTCTTAGTTATATATCTATGTTCTTTTCTTCTGCTACACTTTATGCTCTGTGCACCATGTCCCATCTATGCACCATTCCTCTTCTATGAATTTTAGCTGTTGCACTTTGCCTCCTTCTAGACACCTCAATCACTCTCAATAGAAACACTCATCTCTTCTCCATTCTACGTATTTATTCTCTATGTGCATCTTCTGCATCCTCTATGCACAATGCTTCTACATGCTCTCCCCATGTCGAGTGCTCTACCTGATTATCATTGCAACTCTTTAGCTTCTCTGGTTGTTAAACCCATCTGTACATCATCACTAGGTGTTATGCCAAGATTCCTTCACCTGTCTAGTAGTCGAGACTCTTTGTCTTCTCTATCATAGTCAAGCTCATCCCCTCTATTGCAGTTACAGGCTTCAATGCTCTTCCATCTATCAATCTCCTCTATGAACAGTCTTCATTGCATTGGAAGATTCCTTGAGAGTCCTTAATGCCTCTGGCAATCACACTGAAGTCTCTTCAAGTCCTTTGGCAGAAACCATCAGTGGTTTATAGAAATTACAGTGTGAACCTTGAAATGGAGCCTAGCTATGCTATCTCCTTCCACTTACGTGACCATCGATGGTGACCACCGACTACATCGATAATTAGACATTTCAACATTTTGGCATTTGACATTTCAACATTCCTATGGTGAAGAGTTATCTTGACGCTCCATGTTGCGATCTCTTAAACTCCAAAAAAGGAGCTTAGCTGGACTAGCTTCAATCATTTCAGCGTTTTTCATTTTTCCATTTCGCCATTTCTCATGTCATGAATTCCTGTTGTGAGTCATCTCAACTCTCCAAGTCGCAATCTCTAAAATGGAGTTTAGTTGTTAGCACCTTTCACAATTTCGCATTTCAGCACTTCGGGACTCCTGTGATGAAGAGTCTCGACTCTTGACTCCTCCAACTCCCGATATCCAAAACTCTGGTTGATGTGCCTGTTTCACAATTTTTGGCGTTTCACATTTTGGCACTTTGGGACTCCTGTGATGAAGAGTCTCAACTCTTGACTCCTCCAACTCTCGGTATCTAAAACTCCAATTGATGTGCCTGTTTCAGGATTTTCGGTGTTTCGCATTTCGACACTTCGAGACTCCTATGATGAGGAGTCTCGACTCTTGACTCCTCCAACTCCTGGTATCCAAAACTCCAGTTGATGTGCCTGTTTCAGGAATTTCAGCATTTCTCATTTCGACACTTCAGGACTCCTACGATGAGGAATCTCGACTCTTGACTCCTCCAACTCCCGGTATCTGAAACTCCAGTTGATTTGCCTGTTTCGAGATTATCTAAGCCCGCTTCTCCTATCACTTTAAAGAACGTCCAGGTTCTCCTAGATCCAATGATGGTTAAACCCCACACTTAGATCTAACACTGGAGAGTTGTCCTCCATCTGCGTGCTCAACCTATTTGAATTCAGATCTGATAGTCACCAGGAATTCTCAATGGGATCCAATGATCACTGTCGCTTCTCCTCTCTAGTTTACACATCCTCTTAACTTGGAGTAATTTCTAAGTGTCAAAGGCGTTGACCTTTGATCCGTCTAAGATCTTAAGTATGCTATCTCTCTTAAGCTTTGGCAATGATTTAACCTCATCCCTGGTGCACACCTACGCACTATGTGTGACTCTGCACTAATCCTCCTGAGCTTACATTGTTCCCATTTTACATCGCCGCATACTCTGATCTTGCCATCAATGAAAAGCACACTCTACCTATAAACATGCCAATAGATCCTTCTTAATTATCATTATGTTACTCCCTTTCTAATTTTTAAAGGGAGATTTAGCACATAGTTTATCCACTATACTCTGTGTCAAGCTTTTAAAAATCTAAATGTTTTCCCTTTGATACTACAATGAAGAAATTCTTGAATGCTTTTTTGTTGTAGTTGATTATCTCATCTATTCCTTCTCTACATCATTTTATTTCTAAAGGATCCAATTTCTGCATTACCTTTCCCCATGGAAATACCTTATAGACCTGTGTTTAATTTCAAAATTGTCATAGACCCCATATCCCAATGGTCTTCTTTTGCTGTCTCAACCAGAAAACTCCAAGAACATATCATATTCTGCATAGCTAGCCTAATATCCTATTTCAAACAAATCTAAACTTGATAGAGAGATCCCTCTTTGAGTCTTGGAGGGCTATATTTATGACTCAAAGTGGTTTTGATGTTGCCTCTGTGACTTCCTTCACAGCCTTGGACAAATTATAGAGTGCTAACAGAATGGTGACCATACTGGGGACTTTCTCTAGTAGTACACTTCAAAGTTCCATATCTGATCACTAATGGTGGACAATGACCAAACAAAATAAGGTTGAGATCATTCACCTAACTACTCCAATATCCAGATTAATTCCAATTCAAAGACTCCATTGGAGGAAGAACCTAAAGCATGGCCAAGCAGTCTAGAAAGACCAGGTACTCAAGCTCAAATTGCATTCAATACATCTTTGGTTTTATCTGCAATTATGTTTTGTCTTATTCTAAGCCTGATCAAAAGTATATTTCTGAATATTACATTGACCACTTGTTGATTGATGATCCTCAAGAGATCATATCCCCAATTGTAGATTATGTACATACTCATACACCTGTGCACATCCCAGATGCACCTGTAGAAGTCCTAGTGAGACATAAGCCTCCTAGTTTATCTCCTACTCTTTCAAAAGCTACAGATGGTTGTAAGCCTCTTGCTTCACCTCCTGTACATGCCAAAATCCCAGAAAAATACAAGCCCCTAGATTTTCCTCCTATCCTCCATGACTTCCCTATAAATTACACCAATAATCTACCCAGGTTTGATGGAGAGAATGCTAATATTACTGCTGAAAAGCATATTCAAAAACTTGAGGATTTTCTTGATATATTTGAGGTATAAGATGATGATCTCTGCATCAAAATTTTCTCCCTATCATTGGGAGGTAAAGTCAAGAACTGATTTAGAAATCTCCCAGCTGTGAGCATTAAAAATTTCCATAAGTTTGTGCAATTTTTCTTAGATCGATGGGTGATCATGAGAAATGTCTTTCTCTATTGGAAATGTTTTTCAGGCAATGTAGACTTGTCATTAATGGAAAGTACAGTAGTGATGATGGCTTAAGTACAATAGTGAAGATGGAAGGATTAGAGTGTGCATGTGAAGACTCTGCAGAGGCGTAGAAGTCTAAGAATCCCTTGGGGATTTTGAAGTGAAAGCTCAGGAGGAACAATGTCGAGGAGCACGCGCGCAACAAAGCTCAAGATACAGGAGTTCGTAGAAGAGAATGAAGACAGAGATCCACATCCATTGGATCTCATTTAGAAATCCCGTCAGCTGTCAGATCGGATAGGAGCTACACGAGGTTTACCATCGGGAAAATCCAAGGTGAAATCCCGACAGAATGAGGGCCGTCAGA
Source organism: Picea engelmannii (assembly GCA_009831015.1). NCBI lineage: Eukaryota > Viridiplantae > Streptophyta > Pinopsida > Pinales > Pinaceae > Picea > Picea engelmannii. Next base: position 91,242 of record ML829851.1, on the reverse strand, counting down.
TATGAATATAGACAAGAAGAGAACGCTAAAAATGAGGATAGATCTTAGATGTTAGATCCAAGTGCAGGACCTGACCACCATTGGATCGAGGAGAACCTGCATGATCCTTAAAGTGCAAGGAGAAGTGGGCGCAATCACAATATGAAAAATTGTGATGAAATCTGAGCCATCAGATCAAGCTTTGATTTGGACCACTAATTCCAGTCAATATCGAGGATCGGGACTTTGAAATGAAAAAATCACTTGACCTCAAGAATCCCAATTTCGCGATATGCGATATCACGATGCAATCGTAGCCATTGAATCGAGAATGAATCTAGACCGTTGATTATGGCTCATATCGGAGTTTTGTTGGCAGCCAATTCATTTTTTTAATTACCCTAAAAAAAAGCTGCCTACACCTAATTGTTTTCTAAATAGGCAAGTCATCATCGCATTTTGCAACTAGACATTTGTTTCATTTCTTGTGACAATTGAAATTTGATTTCGATTCAGTTTTCACAACTGAAAGTGTGAAAACTCCTCCATTGTTGTTTGAACTGTCATAGTCTTTTATTGATTTTCTGAAAGACACTTTACCATTGGTTTATTGTATGACTACTAATGACTTTCAAACTATATCCATTCACTTTGATTGCGCAACTTGATTTCTTTGGTAAAGTATTGAACATGTTAAGTTATGAGTTATGTTTGATTTCATAAGGGTCATAGTTGATTTTGGTTTTATATATGATATGATTCTTATTGTTTTGAGCTCTTAACTTATCGATTTCATAAGGATCATTGGTTGCAATGTTTTTACACTTTGATTATGCTAAAAAACGCATGGGTCATATATCAATTTGGTTTCATATTTAAGTGGCAATGTTTTACACTTGTCGCGTTGGTAAAACCTTTGGATTTCATGTTGGATCAAACTATACACTTGGCGCATGAATTTAACATATGGTATTTGTTTTACGTTTGATCGATGGCATGTTGACATGGTTATACACCGATGTGGTTGGCCGATTAATATGTTTTAAATGTTATTATTACTGATGGGAAAGCGTTGTACCAAGCCATTAATACACTACATGGTGGTGGTAATCCCACCACCTTCGCACACATTATATTGATTCATTCCCCTTTGAGCGCTTGCAGCTGTTAAGCCCTATCGTTTTTACTCCTGCGTATGGTATTGTTCAAAACCAAACCCTATCATGCACATAAGCCATGGATCCTATCGTAAGGGCCAAGCCCAACGGGTGCCAAGCATTGCTAATGTTTGATGGTGCTTATAGCGACCTGGAAAAGTTTGGGTGGTTCCCGTTTATAAAGAAGTTCGATGGTTACAACCCTATCGTGGCTCAAAAATTTGCGTTATCATTCGATGGCTGCCGAGCCAAAATTGGAGATGTCCAACTTGAAATTAATGAACAGTTCCTTAGCTCGGCAACCAGCCTACCTGTTACTGGACAGAAGTGGTCAAAAAGTTGCAAGGTTGATGATGTCCCGTGGACATTGCTTTTTCAGTCTCGAACGGTGAACTCCTACGACAAAGTCTTGCCTGCAAAAATGTTAAAACCACGTTGGTATGATCTCCTAATGATAATCAAGCAATTCATTACTTGTGAAGGTAGGTACAAGTTCATTTTCTTGTTTCACCTTCGTCTATTGATGGTTTTTATGGGTTTCGAACTTAGTATGCCTCACTACCTACATAGAAGTTTGTTCAAGATGGCTAAAAGGTACAAGCGTAGCCAGGCTGACACCAACCTCTTTCATTTGGGGTTGATTAAAATGATTATGGTTTATGAGTTAGGGTTACGTCGTGATTGTTGGGCTGATTTTCTCAGTCGTAATGTCTTCGAAGAATCGGACCCTTCGTAGGTTGATAAACCTATGATAACCGGAACCCAGCCTATTCCCCCTGTGCCTTACAACGTTTTGCTACCCAAACCTCTACCCGACCCACCTACGAAATTGCCTATGGCTGTGACTAAACAGGTTCAAATTGATAAACCCGCAAAAAAAAATCCTAAAGATAAAACTGGTGTTAATTCTAAAGGAAAGAAAAATACTAGGGTAATCTCTCGCATGGTGAGAAATAAACCCAAACCCCCTGCCAAATCAAAACCTATCGTGGTCAGCGAAGACTCCGATTCATAGATTGAACGTTTTCTCGCCGACGAGTATCCTTACTCAGAAGGATTGTGTGACAAACCTCCTCACGACTTTGTCAAGAATTTGCCACCCTGTCTACGGGATGATCCTAATTTCCCTGTCATTGAACTACCTCGAGGAACCCTCGGTGCATCATCCAAACCCTCGACTGCTCAACCTGCTGTTCCACCTTGCGATCAGTATGGGTTATGGTTGGAGAGATACTGCTTGGACGTGCCGATGTTGCAATCCAGAATCCATGATTTGGAAAACCAAGTGGAAAAGCTCATTGGTCGTAATGTGAAGGTGGAACCCTCTGATAAGAAGCAACACACAACTGGTTCAATTCTGTTCAAGAATGTCGAGTCATCCACGACAATTGTCAATTCGAAATTGGCATAGCCTCAGCAACTTCGCTGGTATAACTTTCGCTCATTTATATGGCACATTCATAAAATCTGTATGCATCATCGATCTGCTTTGTTACATAAGCAATCATTGTTGTACATAACTTGTTTTGGTAAATCGAATTTTGTTATAGGATTTGGTCTTGATTCTATTAATCATATAATGGATTTGATTGTTTTAAATTAGTTGCGATTGAATGTTCTGTTGCATCTATTATAACCAAGCTGTTTTGCATTTCAGACCTTGAGGCACGATTTATGCTGTGATCTGAATTGGTTATGAGACACATGGTTATCTATTGCAATTTTATTTACATATCGCTTTGACTAGTCTGGATATGGTGTCGATTTTGTTTAAAAAAAAGGGTTTTTGAATTGATACAAATCGTAACAATTATCCAACTTCCAGCCAGTCAATTCGTTATGGACGGTCGACCCTGTTATTTTGTGAATTAGAACGACAACGTATTTTCAGTTACGAATGAATTTGTAAAATGAAATGATCATGCTCTATAATTGGCTCAGACCCGATTTTATGTGATTACCGCCCAGCTTATGGTTATCATTGCTGTTGTTCGATCTTGACTATGTCACACCCAGCAAATGAAATCTATAGTGGTTTTGGTCAATACTGTTACGCAC
>ML829851.1:20485-30650 GCA_009831015.1 Picea engelmannii | reverse complement strand
AGTTTGTAGTGTGAAAAGAGGATAATTAGGGAATTTCTAGGTCTTTGACCAGCCATCCAGTCAAATCCAATCCAGATTTGAGTTTCAAATCGGCTTGGGAGCTGAACCATAAGTGGGTGGGAGGTCAACCACTCTCATAAATGTGTCGTTTCTCAGGTGTGCAGCTTTTTGCGATAACAGTCGCGCATCGTGCGCATGTGCACAATTTCAACGTTCCTGTTACGTGCATGTGCATGCGCACCTAATGTCTTCATAGCACCCTTCAATTTTTCACTACTTTGTATAGTTTTTGACCCTTTATGAATGCTTTGGTTTTAATTCAGGTCCATGGATGACTTCATCACTGTTTGACGATGCTGAGTTCTTGTAATCATGTGCAGATGAAATTTCAGTGATAACATAAGGGAAATAGGTTAAGTGACCTAGAAATGGATTAAGTGACCTAAAAATGGGTTAAGTGACCTATATTATGAAAGTATAAATAAGATAACAATGGTCTCTTATAGATCATCCTTTTTGTGAATCAATGGATAGCTTCTTGTGAGAATATTTTTTGGAGTATTGATGGAGAGCTTCTTGAGCATTTTTGGCACGGAACACTTGAGAATATTGAATATATATAGGTGACTGAGGTAACCAAGGATATATAAGCCTAATTTCATAAGGAAGGTGAGGGAAAGAGGGCCGGAATTGAAGGGAGGATAAATTGTTTTGATGATGCTTTCTAAGGTATGTTATTTACAGGTCATCTCACCATTTTCACTATAATTTTTTTACTATAATGATTTAGACCGTGTAATTGCTATGAAATTGAGAAACATACCCAAGTATATGTGGTAAAAAATGCATCTTGTGGGTCGTTGTGTTTTGGGAGTTACACTCCGTGGAAAATAGGGTTTGTGGCTAGTCCAAAAACTAGTCAAAAACAAGTGTTTCAGGTAAAAATGTCATAACTTCTTCATAACAGATCCACATTCGGTGAGACCAAATGTGTTGGTTAGGGTATAGGATATAGTATTTTTTGTAATAGTTTCATATCAATTAAACAAACATTTTTTGCGGGCCACGCTCTACAAAGTCGCGCTCTAGAATAAGCCAGAATTCAACAAGGTATGCCATTTTTGCTATAACGCCTTTTTTGAGAGGTTCCAAGTAGTGAAACCTAGAGGATTTAAATAAAACACACTGGAGAACATTATGTATCAGTTTCATATATTTATTCATTATAGGTACAAACTTATGATTTTTCAAGTTGGGGTTGTTGATTAATCCAAAACTAGTCATGGTGGAGACAAGTAGTTGATGAGTTGGCACATACATGAGTTGTATAGTTGATGATGTTGGTACATATTGATGATTAATTGTTGATGAGTATTTGACACATGATTGGTATATACTTGGTACATGGTTGGATGCACTTTTTTATGGTACAGGTTGGTGCATGGTTGATGCACTTGTTTATGTTGACAGATTGATATATGTTGAGGATTGTTGCCTCAACTTAGTTGGTGTTGAGAATGTAAGCTGATTATTTCATATAGATATGGTTCTCTTGTAGAGTTGTACTCTATTCAATTGTTGCTGAAAAACCCCCGGATTGAAGTCCATAATAAAAAGAAAAATTGTACATACATCTTGTGTTCTTTGTGTTCATTGTGGAGATGATTTGCTGATGATATGTTATTGATATGTATTCACATATAACTGATTATAAATGAAAACAATGAGTAATGAGAAAATGTTGAATGTTAACTAAGGATTTTTTGTGTAAGAGTGAAGTTTTGGGAAAAATATCCCCACACTCATTTACCCTACCCCCCCCCCCTTCTCTAAGTGTGGTAGGTGTGTCCAATAGTTATTCAAGGCCAACCCCAGAAAAAATATGATTTGAGGACAAGAACATGGGCTTCCAAAGACACTACCTCTTATCAAAACAAATAGGTTGAGTTCCTCCCAAGCCTAATCCAAGTAAAGTTATGTCATATAAAACTTAGTAACCTCCCTCATATAAACATACAACCCCTGAAATAAAGGAAGTTGATAGGCCACCAACCTCCTTTAGCCTGGAACATGAGTTAATTAAGATCAAGATCCATGTTCCTTTGACATAATTGATGAGGAATGAACCATTCAAAAATATATCATGAAAGTTCTGTAGCCATCTTCTCCTGGTGTATCTTCTGATGTAATCATTTTGCAGGATGAAAACCAAGCCATTACAGTGGGTCCACACATTGAGGATGGATCTAATGCTTCTCCACCATTCTATATATCTTTAAATGTTCATGAAAATGTCTTGAATAACTATCTTATGAACTCAGGAGCCTCACACAATTTCATGCCCAAAGTTTTTATGGAAGAACTAGGTCTGGAGATCACCAAACCTTACCAAGACATGTACTCATGTGATTCTAAGAAAGTAAAATTTTTGGTATTGATAAAGGATATGGTGGTTTCTTTGGCATATTTACCCATGAAGAGTGTAGTGATGGATATTGTTGTGGCTGATATTCCCCCAAAATTTGGTATACTCCTATCTAGAACTTGGGATAATAAGGCTGGAGGATCATTACAAATGGGCCTCACTTTTGCCACCATTACTGTGTTTGAAGGAGAACATAGGAGGTTATACAGAGAGGTAATGTTAGCCTACATTTTTAGTGATCATCAAAACCCATGAAATCACCTTATTTATGTTGTGGAGGATGAGATCAGTTCATATGTTTTTCATTTAAATGACGATGAACCTAAAATATCAGTTCGCGAATGCAAAGTTTAGCTACTGACAGGTCATCAAAGAAACATATGGAAAATGTTTTTCAATGGCTCTGCATCAAAGGAAGGATCAGGTGCATGCATACTTCTCATTTACCCTTTAGAAGAGGTAACAACACTCTCTTATAAGCTAGAGTTTGAAACTACTAATAATATAGCTGAATATGAAGCTCTGGTGCTAGGATTGAGGGCTTTCAAAGACATGTCCATTAAATGTCTAGCACTTTTTGGTGATTCTGAGTTGATCATAAATCAAGTGAGGAATCTCTATCAACCTAAAATAAAAATTCTCAAGAAATACATAAACGAGGTATGGGATCTGATCGATAATTTCTTTCTAGCATTTAACATTTCCTTCATTCTCAGAGAGCATAATCAGAAGGAAGATTTTATGGCCTTAGCTACCAGCACTTTTAGGACTCCCATTGGCCCAAATATTAAATATCAGGTGGAGATCAGTCATAGAAAAACCATACCAGATAATATAAGGCATTGGAAAGTCTTTAGTAATGATCTAGAGTTGTGGATATTTCTACACACCATTAATGAATTCTCCAATATCGCAATGGATCAAGAAAGTCAAGAAGGTGAAAATGAGTAATTAGAATATCAACAAACATCTCATCTGCTGAAAACAATAGTTGGTCATGATATTGTGGAGCTGAAAACCAATCACATTCCAGGAGGACTGGTGCCATTGGAAAGTTTGTTTGACAGTAATGATCTCTAAAGAGGATATTCCATGAAGAATCAAGAAGAAGAGACAATAGGTTGCAATATTGGGACCCCTAAGAATCCGAAGATCATCAAGTTGTCCAAAGAGATAGATGCAGAACAAAAGGAAAGGTATGTTAGTCTTATAAAAACATTTGCTGATATTTTTTCATGGTCCTATGAATATTTGAATACATTTGACACTAAAATCATCCAACACAATATCCCTCTAAAGGCAAGATCCAACCCATTCAGATAGAAGATTCAGAAATTTAATCCCATGTTGATGTCCATAATTGAGAAGGAGATGAAAAGAATGTTGGATTCCAAGATTATTGTACCAATGAGGTACTCAAACTGGGTGTCCAACTTAGTACCTATAAGGAAGAAAAGTGGGAAGATATGCTTATGTGTCAACTTCATAAATCTCAACAAGTGTTCTTTGAAGGAAAATTACCTCCTCCCCAAGATGGATCATATTTTATAGAGGATGGTAGGTGTATACATAATTTTATTTTTAGATGGATACTCTGGTTATAACCAGATAAAAGTGTGTGAGGAAGATAAAGAAAAAACAACATTCAGCACCCCATGGGGAACATTCATGTATGACAATATTCCTTTCGGCCTAATGAACACAGGGGCCACTTTTTAGAGGGCCATGGACATAGATTTTGTGGGGGAAAAAGACAAATTTATGGTTATATACTTGGATTACATCACCATTTTCTCCCAGTCTGATGATGAACATCTACAACATTTGGAGCAGGTTTTCAAGAAATGCAGGAGATATGGAATATCTATGAATCATAGGAAGTCTCACTTTTCCATGTTAGAAGGAAATCTCCTAGGTTAGATCATATCAGTAGGCGGTATAAAAATTGATCCAAAGAGGGTTCAAGAGATCAAAATCCCTAGAAATAAAAAGGTTATCCCGTATTTTATTGGCAAGATAAACTTCCTCATGTGCTTTGTGCCAAATTTTATTGAATTTTTTAGGGACCTAACCCCTCACATAGGTAGAATATTATATTCTGATGTAATAAAGGTCAATATTAATAAGGTCTAGCAATAAGTAAGAATAAGTCAAATGTAAGAAGACCTAATAGAGGCATCCACTTATAGAATGATCTTCCTCTAGATGGTTCTTTTGATAGAGATATTTAGTATAAATAAGAGTCGAGGGTATGAGAACTTTTGTCTTGGATATTATTGTAATAGAGCTCTACTCGACTGGAGGTTTCCCCCTTGAAGAGGCAAGTGAACATTTCTATCAGTAATCAAAGTGATCATTCTGGTGTTATTTTGGTATCATATTGGTATTATTGTGGTGTTATTCTAGTTATATTGTTGTTCGTCTTCCATTTCTAGCATTTTATTTCTCTTTTGCATACTTTTTATATTTGGAATATTACAAGTGGTATCGGAGCACTTTCCTTGGTAGAAAATTATGGGTAATTTTTTTTCCAGGGTAGAGACATATTCCAACATCTCTAAGCTACAAAGATCTATTGTTAAGCGCATAAACCCGCGGTCAGGGATTCATACTTGCAAGAAATACAAGTGGTTCTTAAGCACACATCTATTGGTCACCTTTGTAACCCATGTTGGTACCCCTTCAAGTGGTATCACATCAGAGAACACCTATATATGGATCGGCCTAGATTTCCTAAAGCCCTCTTTAGATAAGCCGATCAGTCACCTAACTGCTATAATGTCACCGAGAACAACACTTGGGAAGATACTCTCTAGTACCTAGGTAGTCGGGTAGTATGGATAAGGGAAGGGTCTAGCCTCCTTAGTTGGTGCCCTGAGATATTGGGTCGAGTACTACTATTTGACCCTGCACATATATCAAAGAGATATAGCATAGGGAAAACCCTTGTCTATAGAAACCTTGAATACCTAACCTTTGGGGACATAAAAAAAATAAATAAATAACAAAACAGACAAGATCTATTGGCACGCAATCGTGTTCAATTTTCCAAATCACTACACATTTATTCCTGATTAAGAATTTGGGCATTTCATCAATGCAATACTCTTTAGACTAGAGTCTACCTCTGCAAGTGTTAAAAAAAAAAAAAATGACTGGATTTTGTTGCACCATTATTTGAGACTTATTCCATTGGATTTATCTCTTCTCCCTTATCACATTCATACCTATCATTTTTTAGCAATGTTTTTGACCCCACCAACCCCTTTTCGGTTCCCCCATCATCATGGCCCATACTTGTATCCAAGACTTGGAAGCTCGCTTCAATAACTTGCAATCTAATTTCACAGAGACCCAACAAGAAGTGAGACAGCTCAGTGCCAATATTGCCACCATAAATAAAAACATGCATTCCTCCATCGTCACCTTAATCAAGGAACTCAAAGAAGACCTCAAAAAATACATTAATACCTAGCTTGAATCTTTCGCTTTGATGATCTGCACCAAGCTGCATACCCCTACAGACCCCCCTTTATCTGAACCACCTTTAAATACCGAAGCTGAAAATTCCTCTCATTCCCATAATATTCATCCCCATCGCTTTCAGCGTGACCTACGCCTTCTGCATGTGTATGTGACTAAATTTGATGGCTCATATCCCACTAGTTGGGTAACTCAAATGAAACATTATTTCTCTTTGTACGACATTACATATGACTTCTCCAAACTCCGGTATGGTGTTCTCCATCTAGATCAAGAACGTTGGAAATGGAGAAAATCTTCCCTTCAAGGGTATGTTGCTTGGACATAGTTTTTTGCAGAGCTTTATGAATGTTTTGACACTGACACCAACCATTTAGGTCATTTGGCAAAGTTGAAACAATCTATCACAATGGAATACTTTATAGTTTCTTTTGAGTGACTGGATTTTCATATAGAGGGAATTTCTTATGCTTTTTTCCGAGAATGTTTTATCAATGGCCTCAAGGATGAGATTTGTTCCCATGTCCTCATGGTTTGGCCTCAGAGTTGGGTGGAGGCTACTAAAGGAGCTAAGGAAGCACAACAGGTTGTCTCTTCTCAATACTGGAAACCCTCTATTATTCCTCGCACTAAACCAGTAAATTCCATTCATCCTTCTACCCCACTAAAGATCCAAAAATTGACCAAGGCCAAAATGGATGAATGCCAACTTAAATTCTTTTGTTATAATTTCGATGACAAATATTTTCAGAGAAACAAGTGTAAGGAACAAAAGATTTTTATGGCCATCTCGGAGGATGTTTCAGAAGAGGATGTTGAAGCTCCCCTTGTGTTGGTGTCACCTGAACCCACTGACATAACCCCTCCCTTAGACCCTCCCAAAGTCAAACTGGTCATTTCCCTAGATTCTCTCACTGGATTCTCTTCTCCCCAAACCCTCAAGCTAATTAGCTACATCAAGAATAGGAAGATCATCATTCTTGTTGATAGTGGAAGAAACCATAATTTTGTTCATCGCCACATTTCCCAATAAACTAATTTCTATATACGTGTAGACAATAATTTCCAAATCATGATTTCCAATGGCAGGTCCATGAAATGTGGAGGGCATTGTGAAAATATGCATCTCCAAATTGGTGACTACCACCTGAAATATCATATGTTTTGTTTTGACATGGGCGGTTGTGAAATTGTGTTGGGTGCATATGGGCTAAGGAATTTCGGTCCCATCCTCATGGATTTTAAGGAATTAACCATGCAATTCAACTAGGAGAGCCAAAAATATAAGTTCCAAGTCATCACCACTGGTTCCCCTAAGATCGTTAGTTCCCATTGCATGGAAAATATGATAAAAAAAGGTCATTCTGGAATTATTACCCAACTCCATGCCATACAAGAAACTAGGACACCCTCTATGCCGCAAGACCTCTAATCCATCCTCTTTAAACATCAAGTGGGTTTTTCCACTCCCTAGGGAATCCCTCCTTCCTATGGTGTTCATGATCATTCCATTCCCCTTGTCCCTGGAAACCTTCCTCCCAATATCCATCCCTATCATCACCCCTTTCCAAAAAAATGAAATTGAGAAAATGGTTCAAGTACTACTTAAAGCAGGTGTTATCCACCCTACAATGAGCCCCTAATCTTCTCCTATGTTCATGGTCCTGAAGAAAGGATGTTCTTGGCGCATGTTTCCTGACTTCCACCCCCTCAAAAAACTCACCATTAAAGACAAATTTCCCATTCCTTTCATTGATGACCTATTGTATGAATTGAGTGGTGCCCAGTTCTTTACTAAACTTGATCTTCATTCTGGCTACCACTAAATTTGTATGAAAGAGGAAGACATTCCTAAGACTACATTTAGAACTCATGAGGGCCACTATGAGTTTTTGGTCATGCCCTTTGGCTTGTGTAATGCTCCCTTTCCTTTCCAAAGCCTCATGAATCATTTCTTTTGTCATTTTCTCATGTTCATTTTTTCTTAGTTTTCTTTGATGATATCCTCATATATAGAAAAAACTGGACATACCATGTTGCTCATGTGGATTGAGTTCTCCATCTACTCTCTCAGCACCAACATTTCCTATAACAATATAAATGTTCTTTTGGTGCCTCAGAATTCAAGTAATTGGGTCATCTTGTTGGCAAGGATGACGTCAAGGTGGATCCTCAAAATATTGAAGATATGAAAGACTAGCCTCACCCAACGAATCTCAAAATCTTGTGTGGATTTCTTGGCTTAACAGGTTATTATCGCAAGCTTTTAAGAATTATGGAAATATTGTGGCACCTCTCACTGCACTCCTTAAAAATATTTTTTTCACTTGGACACCAATAGTTGCTCAATATTTTCAAACCTTAAAGATGGCCATGTGCACCACTCCAGTCCTGGCCCTTCATGATTTCTTTAATACCTTTGTCCTGGAATGTGATGCTTCAGGGAAAGGAATTGGCGCTTTCCTTAAGCAAGAGGGTCAGCCTTTGGCCTTTACTAGCAAACAACTGTCAGAATGAAAAATGGGAAAATCAATCTATGAAAAGGAAATTTTGGCTATTATGCATGTTGTTTATATTTGGTGCCCTTATATATTGGGGCAATGCTTCCAAATTAAGACAAATCATCAAAACCTCAAGTATTTTCTGGAACAATGCATTTCCTTCCCAGATCAATAAAAATGGGTGACTATGATCTTTGGATATGATTATGAGATCATTTACAACAAAGGAAAAGACAATGTGGTTGCGATGCACTTTCCCAAAAATATGAAGATGAAGGGTCCCTTTTTTCTCTCTCCTTCATTGTACCATATTGGCTCCAAGTGTTCTCCAGGAATGGCTACACAATCCCAAAAGTTCACATCCGATGCAACAATTGCAGTCTAATTCTCCAATTTCCCCAGGGTAGTCTTGGATCCATGATGAGCTTCGATACATAGGTCATTTTTATTTAAGTAAACATTCAAAACTTAAATCCATGGTAATTTCTGAGCTTCATGCCACACCCATAGCTGGGCACTCAGGGTTTACCAAAACCTATGACAGGGTCAAACGTTCTTTTTTTAGGGATGGTATGAAATAGGATGTTCATAATTTTGTGGTTGAATGTGATGTGTGTCAATCAAACAAGGGAGAAACAATCAAATCTCCTGGCACACTACAACCACTTCCAATTCCACTTGCTATTTGGCAAGATATCTATGGATTTTATTGCAAGATTACCTAAATCAGGAAATAAATCAGCCATCATGGTCATAGTTGATCACCTTTCCAATTATGATCATTTTTTTTCTCTTCAACACCCATTTACAACATCCATTCTGGCTCAAAGTTTTATAGATGAGGTCTTCAAGATTCATGGCATGATGCATTCTATTGTTTATGATCACGACCCAAATTTCACCAGCAATGTTTTGGCAAGAACTATTCAAGATACAAGGCACCCAATTGCATCTTAGCACAACTTATCATACCCAGAATGATGGTCAAACTGAAGTTGTCAACAAGTGTTTGGAAACATATATGAGGTGGTTTTTATTAGAAAAGAAAAATCAATCGGCTCAATGGTTACCACTTGTTGAATGGTGGTACAAACTTCATACCATACAACTACCCGCGTGACTCATTTTGAAGTGGTATATGGACAAAATCCACCTTAAGTTCTCTCATATTTACCAGGTGTCTCAAAGTTCCAGGTGGTTGAAAAAACACTTACAATTCAAGAGGTTATTCTTCATACCCTTAAAGATAATTTGGTCATGGCCCAAAATCGCATGAAGAAACAAATAGATCAAGGTCACTTTGAATGTCAATTTGAAGAAGAGGATTAGGTGTTTCTTCAACTATAGCCTTACAAGAAAAGGATGACCATTGTCAGAAACTGGTGCCCAAATTTTATGGTCCTTATACCATTCTCAAGCATGTGGGACAGGTGGAATATCGGTTAGCTTTGCCCAGTCATTCTAAGCTACATCTTGTTTTTCATGTTTCCTTCTTAAAGAAGGTGATTGGAACTAAGTGCCAAATTCAAACCAACCTTCCCAAGTTGGACGAATAAGGCTCCATTTGGATACAACCACAAGCCATTTTGGACCAGTGTGAGTGTCACCCACGTCAGCAAAACATCAAGGAAGTGTTAGTCCAGTGTTAATGATACAACCCCAATAGATGCCACTTGGGAACCGACTTCCATTCTGCAACAATTTCCACATCTCAAGCCTTAAGGACAAGGTTGTTTTTAGGGGGGGGGGGGGGGGG
>ML829851.1:0-16943 GCA_009831015.1 Picea engelmannii | reverse complement strand
TCTATTGTAGATGGAGGGTTATGTCTCGGTCTCAGTTACAGATCACTCCAGAAATTTAGTGGAGAAGAAGAATATATGCCCATATAGCCAGTTACCCTCTAGAAGAATCAAATAACTTGCATGCATGCCAGGGCTCGATTCAAAACTTTGTTTTGTCACTCTTATTTTTTCTTCCAACAATGCATGCATCAGTTCAGTCTCAGAGACAGTAGTAGTTTTTAGTTAATCAATTCTAGAATTATTTCAGATTAAATTAATAAGTGGTCTTTTGTGTGTGATAAGAACCACTCTTTTGGTTAAATCAAGTGTGAATTATATATTTCTATACTCCATTCAATGTTTTAGTTGAATTAATAATTTCTTCTACAATCAATTATCTAGAGTTAGGTCTCAGTTCCAGATGGATGAGAACCTATGCAACTCTGTTAAATATGGAGCCTTTGTATGTTTTAAGGGTTGGGAGTTTTTGGAAGGAAAGTAGAAGCCGCATAAGAATTGGACCTGCTCAATTAATTGTAAAGTTTTCTACCTAGTGAATATATGTTGATGACAACTATGTTCTCTTACTCAAATCTTTATGTGTTGATTCTTATATTGAAGGAAGATTTTGTGATGTGTGCAGTATACATTTAGTTATTCTTTCAACTATTGTTTTAGTTTATCTTTTTTTGATTATGCAACCTATTATACAACTATTGTTCAGTGAAAGATCCACTATTTTGCAGCCTCTCGAATGATTTGCATTTAGATATTTTTCTAAGTCTTGAGATATTATTTTAAGTCTTAGTTTTCACACAGCAAGTGATTCATTGCATTGCTTTTTTTGGTTTCTTGTGTTTGTATTTTCATATCCCCAACTGTCTATTAACACTCATACCATTATCAAAGGAGAACCTACTTTTATCCTGTGTGGCTTGTCCGACCAGAGTACCATCTTCGAAAACCTATCCTTAAGCTAACCAACAAAACCAACTTATTAAATAATAATCATTACAAAAATTATAGGTGGTCTAGATTTTCCCTTTAGCATTCAGGTGCAGACCTTAGGACCAACAATTGACATGTTCTTCTTGTTTTTCATTTCTTCTTGTAGCCTTCTTATATATGATATCAATGTTTGCTTTCATATAAGTATCCGTCATTATTTTACAATAATGAGCTATATGTCCATAATTATGGTATTTCTAGCATTCAATGTTATGTGGGGCCACATGTGCATTTCTTTCTTGAACATTTCTTCCATAAGCCATACAATCTGTAGATTTCTTTCCAAAGTTAGTAAAATTAAAAAAATGACCATAAAATAAATTTACATACCTGGGAGTCAATTATCTTCTTCATGGTGTAGTCTTTCTAAATTCCTTCCTTGGATGATCGTGATCTTCTCTTATATTTATCCGTTCAATATGATTGAATATTCTTTGTTGCTTGAATGTGGAAGGTCTTGTTGAAGATGTATTTCTATTCTTCTTTGATTTTTGTTGACCATGATTTCTTTCTTTAAGTACTTCTGGATAACTCTTACCTTTTTCTTCATTTTTCGTTTCTGGAAATCTAGAATATTTCTCTTCAACTTTCTTCTCTGATGATGTGGATATTTATTTCTCTTGAACATTCTTGCTGAGATTGAAAATTTTAACTCTTAATGTCACAAATTATTCTTCAAGCTTCTCAACCTCTTCTTCTTTCTTCATTATACGAATCTTCATGACTTGTTTTATTCTCTTTGCTTATTTGAGTTGGGTATTCAAAGTGACGGTTTCCTATTCAAGTCTTCATTCTTATTCACTAAATTATGCTTCAAGTTTGTTTAATTCCTCTGAAATTTCCTTGAGATGATATTTCAAAATATTCTCACTATTTTCTTCTTCCATTCTTTGTGCTACTATTGTGGCTTCCAAACATTGTTTCTCTTCATTTTTTACTTTTGCATGTTTCTTCAATCCTTATGGATTCTTCTAGCTATTTTTTTAGATTCACAATGACATGTTGGGATTCTTCAAAACTTTCTTGAGAATTATTTTTGACTAATTGTTCCTCAAGAGATTTTGTTTTCTTCCTTTCTTTCATCAATTCATCTAAATCATTGATTCATTTTTCTTCAATATCTACTATACCTTCTTCACAATCTTCTTCTTCTAAATCTATATGACATGATGAGCATATTTCTTCTTGTTCAAATTCAACCTCTTCTTTGTTCTGATCAATGTTCTTTGGCCCTATGATAGAATTACATTTATTTGAATAGTTATTTTGTATCCTTTCCAAAATTTATTTGGTTGATGAACATTTTCCCATTTTCTCTTTTACCGAATAGGGAAATGCTTCCAAGATGAAATCCATTGCTATTTTGTTGTTTCTTTTCAATCCATTCTTGGTTGCAGTATTTGGTTTCTTTGTAGCGGTGTGTCATGTAACAACTGATTTCCAAACAGTGCTTCTAAAAATGTTTTCATCCTGATACTCCATATTCGAAATATTTGACCATACTAACCATTAAATTGTGGTACCCCAAACATAGCCTACTCCATGATATTTCGTCCATTGGTTAAATTGTTTCTTTGAAGGAACCTTCTCTGATTCCAATTGTTGGAATATTGAGAGAGGGGGTGAATAGTATGAGCACTTTTACACTTTTAACCACAATATAGGAAATTCAATATTATCATCAGTATATCATTAATGTATCATCTACGATTTCATTAAATATATCATGAGCAAGTAAACATAATAAGCATCACATAAACAACATCACATCAAATACATAGTACACATAAATTTACGTTGAAACCCGAATGGGAGAAAACCGTGGAATGATTTCTTATATATTGTCAAGAATACATTGATTGGAAGAACCAAATTCCCAATTCTTCAGATACAAATGGAAGGAGGCTACAAACTCCTATTTATAGGCTCCAACCTTAAGGAAGCTACAACTCCCTAAATTCTCTAGATCCGACTAGAAAGAGGATACAATCCCCTGATTATCAAGATCTGACCTGAAGGAATCTCCAACTCCCTTTGTTTTCCAGCTCCAATCGGAAGGAGGCTACAACCCCCTGATTCTCAAAGTCCAACCTGAAGGAATATCCAAATCCATAATTTATCTTGCACCAATGCGAAGGAGGCTACAACCCCATGATTTTCAAGCTCCAACCTGAAGAAAGATCCAACTCCCTAAGTTCTTCAACACCAACTAGAAGGAGGCTACAACCCCCTTTCCTTTCCTTGTCCTTATGCCATGAAATATAAGTGTATACCAACTGTCACTACTACAATCATTTCCACTATCACTGACACTATGTTGGCACAGAGGCAGACCCAGGGTTCAATGCTAAAACAACACACCAACAAAACCCTAACTATCGGTCCTTTCGGAACACCTACTAAGTAGATGAGGTCTCACCCGAGGTAGAGGTAGGGGTGGTTGCAAGACTCTAGTGTCTGAAACCTTAGCTGGGACACAAATCTATGATTTCAACACCTTAACATAGCACTTAGCAGTTACAGTTCATTAATATTCAACCTTAGTTTAGAGTGTAGCTAAACCCTAATAACAGATCAACGTAGTATTTATATAGATCTAATAGATTCAATTACTAAGCATACCAACATAGATCATATATAGAATTTATTCACATTATTCAACACTAAGATACCATATTAGATCCTTCTAAGAATACATTGGTTCACTAAGAATTCAATCACAGATACAAGATAACAACCATAAATCACATAGAAACCATAACACAGGATATACATGGTTCACCCCCACCCTGGGGCTATGTCCACCAACTCTTATTCTTTGTTTCTTTCTGTCGATCTTCTACACGCACAGAGCCATGATATCTTACTCTGTAGAGGAAAGGAGATCTTCACACCTCGTTAGATCCTCCTTCCCTTAAGTACAACACAAACCCTTCCACAATCTATTACAATCACTTGCACTTAGCTCTGCAAGTCTCACATAGTGTGCACAAAGAAATTTCAATTACCACTTTCACTTAGCAATTAACACTTACCACTTAGCATCACATACTGTTAGTGTCAGAAGTCACTCCTGGATTTCTTGTAGGAGCTGAGCCTGACACCCATCAGTTTAATGTCACGATTTGTTTAAAGGGGTGATCAAATGGAAGAAAACTCCAAACAATATCGTCTCAACTCTGAAACTAGGCCAGGCATGCATGGGTGAGTGAGGTCTTATATAAACTTCAAACAGTGAGCTGTAATAAGGGTGAGTAGGTGGAAGACTTTGCATGAGAAGAGTGCAGGGGACTGTTCGAACATCCAGATTCTAACAGACTGTGAGAGAAGGCATCTGAGGGAAAGATCTTCTTACACCCAAATGCAGGAAACTAGAGAAAACATCAATGCAACAATAAATCATTTATCATAACATAACTGTGTTAATTCATACGAAGCATTCGATCATGAAATCTTTGGCACGAGATGAAACACAGATGGAAAAGGAAAACTGTTTGTCATAAAACAAGAAATCTCAAACACATATGCATAACCAGGGAACCAGAATGGTTGTTAAAGCTTTAAGTCGGGAGCTTCGCTCTACCATCGATAGATACAAAAATGGAGGAAACACCTTCATATAATCAAAACAACAACAACAACAAAATTGATACGTTGTACTAAAAGCTTTGCGTCTGCATGGTTTCTGACAATATGTGCCTACAATCTTTGAATAATCGTGCACCAATGGCGGACACAATCAGATTTCTGACAGCTCCGTGGGTGAATCAACATGCCTTTAATTCATCGCCAGACTTTCCCATTATGGCAAAGACAATGTCTAACCACCACCAACCGCTTCAATAACTACTTCCTTGGGATTGAGAATGGCCTTGTCGACTCGACACTTTAGTGATGTGGAAGGCCCCTTGCGCTGACACCTATATTAGCTGGTTGGCTTGATGGATATGCGTGGAGGCAGGTGCGAAGGATCAGCGCATAATGGGGGTGGTGGCGCCGAATCCACGAGGGTGGAATGAGGAGTGATGAGGTGTGAAGGGGGGGGTGACAAAATAAGATTTATGGCGGAAGGCGATCATCGGAAGGGGGAATGCCATGGGAGATGGATGGGACAAAGGTGGAGACAATAGGGAGTGTAGGAGTAAAAGCGCATGGTGGAAGGTGTTGAGGTAGAGGAGACACATGGCGGGGGATGAGGAGACTCGGAAGGTGAGTGGATGACAAGATGGGGGAAGGGACCATCTGGGCGGAAAGAGGAGAGGCTAAAGGGAAAGGACCTTGCCACATGACCAGGTGGGGAATAGGTGGAAAGGAGGGAAGTAGTGCAAAAAGCGGCATGACATGGAAGGGACCCGCAGGGTTAACTGAAGAAAGGTAGTGGGATTCTTGATCGCCTGTGAGCCATTGATCCGGGCTCACCAATCGCAGACGTCGGAAATATGCACCCCAGATTCTGGACCCCCCCCTCCGCTTAAAGGTATAAAGGCAGGGGGGGTCCGAAATCACCTCTTGGTCCGTTGATCTGGGCGCTATGATCGTGGCCATTGGAGAGATGCGCCCACGATTCTGGACCCCCCCCCCTCCCTCCGCTTAAAGGTAGAAAGGCGGGGGGGCTTCGAAATCTGATGTGTGCCATTGATCTGGGCGTGCGGATGTCTACCATCCAGATCCGTCTGTTGTTTACCATGGGCATATTTTCATCCCGAACTTAGGACAAGAGGGATTTTTACTCATTCCTTTGAATTTTACCCCTATACCAGAAATATCGCTAACATTTGGCTCCATGGGGGATAGAGTCATCCCTGTGATGCTCTAAGAACTCTTTTGCAGATTCAGTGCCTTTTCTGTTGGGCTATGGAGTCATTAATTAGTCTGAAAACAAAAACAATATTTACAAAACAAAATGAAAAGAGCCGACTGTGGCTCACAGAAAACATTTTTTTAAGAAATTCCCATTTACTGGGCTGCTAAAAACTTCTTTGCCTTCCAGATCCTGCAACCTGTAAGTGTTGTTTGAAAATACTTCAAGGATATTGAAAGGCCCGAACCAGAGGGCATCAAATTTACTATGTTTTCCCTTTTCCTGCCTGGGTGCATCCCATTTGAGCACCAGATCACCCTGTTCAAATTCTTTCTTTTTGCTCTTCCTGTCAAAAGCCTGCTTGATATTCTGCTGATGATTGTAGACCCTATTCATGACCTGCTCTCTGATCTGATGCACTTCCACCATATGATGAATCCTTCTGATCACATGGTTAGGTTCTCCTTCAAAGTCCTGGAGGAAATTTTCCACAGATAAGGCTGTTTCAGGATAAATCCGTGAGTGCGGACACAAACCGATCTCCCTAGATCCACCTGGATCTAGAACAAAATAGGACATAATAATACACTTTCCCTAGATCTAACCTATTGAATGAACTAAGAGATACGGATTATGGACATACCTTATGAATTCTTTCCTTGGGTCTCTGTTGTTACAAGCTTTTCTCCAACGCTCTTGTGTCATTCAGATCACAACAGTACAAACCAATCAAAGTAAAGGCAGATTAATATATTCAATATCTAGTCTATACATATGATCAAGGAGTTATGTAATAAAGTGACATCATCTTTATGGAAAAGGGACATATTACTGTATTGAATTAATTGAATTTGAAACTTACAACCTAAGCCTTGATTTCGTAGGTCTCCTTTCGATGGATCCTATCTCTGACACACACACTTGCTCGTGCATGAAGAAAATCAACCACTTTTGATGACCTTGTTGTTGTCTCTTGCTGCTATAGCAACAATCCTCCATACAGTCTTGCACTAATTCTCTAATAAATCTCTTGCTAGCTTGTTTCTTTCTTAACTTAACCCTTTCCATGAGCAATCTCCTCAATATATAGGAGAATATAGATTATTTACATGGATATGAAATGATCCCAAGATATCTGGAATGCCAACACCTGAATAACCATTCGAAGCCAACTCATGTTTCTAGAAGATTCCCTTCTAGAAGGTTCTAGATTTTATCTTTTTCCTTCCTTTGGAACATGTTTGCACCCTGCCAGTTAGTTATAGTGCAAACCCTTCGCACCCTAGCTTAATGCAGCCTGCGAGAATCAGACATTCTTGCAGGTAGATACATAGGTAGCCTGTGAACATCCCTTAAAAGCATGATTTCTGGAAGCAGACAAATGTATCTTCTTTCAGGAAAGTGTTCTTAGTGAAGAGCTTGAGTTTCCATCATCATAACATCATCATGACATCATCACAATGACCAAAATTGTGGATAACAAAGGCAATATGAGTGGGGAAAATGGCCTCTATTCCATAAACAAGTTGGAAAGGAGAGATGCCCAGGGATTTCTTGGTTGTCACTCGATCAGCCCAGAGAGCAAATTTGAGCTTTGAGTCCCAGGCCCTTTTATTGTCCTCCAGTAGCTTCTTAATGAGCTTGATTAGACTTTTATTGGAGGACTCTGCCAGTCCATTTCCTTGAGGATAATAGGGAGTAGAGTGAACCAGTGAAATCTCGAATTGTTCATAGAACTTGACCAGAGGCTCAGACAGAAATGGGGAGGCATTGTCAGTGACAATTTTTCTAGGGCAGCCAAACCTAGCTATGATATCTTCTAGGAAGATGATAATCACTTTGTGAGAAGTGATTCTGGTAGGGACAACTTCTATCCATTTGGTGAAATAGTCGGTTGCAGTCAGAATCCATCTATGCTGGCCACTGGAGGGAGGATGAATTTCTTCGATAAAGTCCAACCCCCACTACTGAAAGGGTGCTGAAAATACTATAGGCTTCAATGGAAAAGATTTGAGTTGCTGCTTTCCTAAGAACTTTTTGCATTTGATGTAGGCTCTGATTTCTCTACAGACATCAGGAAATAAGGTGGGCTAGTAATACCCAACTCGGAGGATCTTGTGAGTTGTGGTCTTCCAAAAATGATGACCTCCATAGAAACCGCTATGGAAATCGAACATAACCTTATGGGCTTGTTGCAGGTCTAGACACCTTAGTAATACCCCCGGAGGGTCTTTCCAATACAAGGCTTGGTCAATGAGGTAATATCTGACCACTTTGAGATTTAAGTCCCTGGCCCTATTTTTTCCCTATCCATCATGGGGCTTTAATTCTTGCAGAAAGTACAAGATATCCTTGTACCAGGGGCATGATGCTAGTGATAGGGCACCCTAGAAATGCTTGTTGGATGGCTCAGCTTGCTCATTGATGAAGCTAATTCCTAAGGCCTTGCAGTTGCATTCAGCCAGCAACTTGGCCAAACCCTGCCCCTTTATCAACTTGGTGGGATTAATCTCTAGATCAAATTCTAGGATCTTGGTGATCCATTTACCTCTCCTCCCATATATGTCAGGCTGTATAAGAATGTCCTTCACAGAGGTTCAAGGGACATATGAAGTGATTTTTGAGTGCGATACATAGACTCTGAAAGCTTTAAGAGCCTTCACCAGGGCATAGTCCTGCTTCTCCATGATCTTGTATCGAAGTTCTGTGTCTCTCAATACCTTGCTATAGAAAGAAATGGGATGCTCTTGCCCTTGATCATTTTTCTGCAACAAAACTGCCGCTATTGTATCATAGGAAGCAAAAGAAAATATCAAAAAATCTTTGGAATAATCGGGACTGATTAGCACAGGTGCCTCAGTCAACGCCCTCTTTATTCGAACAAAATATTCCTTGGGTTCAATGGTCCATTTTACTTCATTTCCCTTTCTGAGCATGGTCGTGATGTGTTTTACTAGTTTGGCAAAATTTGAGATGAAGCTCCTCAGAAAATTAATCTTCCCCAAAAATGCCTGAACCTCTTTTTTAGACCTAGGGAGTAACAAGGTCTGAATCACTTCCACCCTGCTATGATCAATTCTCACCCCCTCTGCTGATACTATATGGCCTAATAGCTTTCTCTCCTGCATAGCAAACAATGATTTCTTTGGGTTTAAAGATAGGCCATACCTCCGACACTTCCAGAAAACCTTTTTCAAGTGGCAGTGGTGCTCTTTATCAGTCTTGGAGAAGACTGTTATGTCATCTAGGTAAATCACCACAAACTTATGTTTTTCCCTGATGAAGGCTATGTCCATGGCTCGCTAGAATATGGCTCCCGCATTCATCAACCCAAAAGGCATTTTGGCATACATGAATGTGCCCCAAGGAGTGGTGAAGGCTATCATTTCTCGGTCCTCAGTCATGACTGATATCTGATTGTATCTAGAGAAACTATCAATCATGGATATTCTGGAAGCACCGGTGACTTTCTGCAATATATGCTCTATGTTGGGCAGGGGATAATTATCTTTCCTTGAGCTCCTATTCAGGTTTCTGAAATCAACACAGAGTTTGATTTCACCACTTTTCTTCCTTACTAGGACCAAATTGGCCACCCAGTCGGAGTATCTCAAGGGGACAATGATTTGGTCATCTAGCAGCTTCTTCACTTCCTTCTCCATGACAGGTAGCAGCATGGGATTTATCTATCTTAGCTTCTGCTTGAATGGCCTAGCATCTTCTTTCAGTGGGATCTTGTGCTCAGTAACTGATGTGTAATATGTTTTGAGGTCTTCGTAGGTCCATGCGAACACATCAGCAAACTCCCTTAGAAACTCAGTATATTTGGCCCTCTGCTCATCGGTCAAACTCCTTGACAACTTGAAAAACTTGGGCTCCTTTGGTGTGCCTATGTTTCACTCATCTGTGTCAGCATCATCACCTAAAAATCTACCCTTTACTGCCACATCATTCCCATCGAACAACCTTTCTAATGGGATTAGTCCTTTCGGTATGTGATTGCTTGGTAGCTGAATAATCTGGTGGTCAGCAATTTTATTCAAAAACTCTCCAGGGTGATGGTCAGGTTCTCCTTCAATGTTAGGCTCCTCATCTATGTACAATGCAGAAAAGTCATAAACAGATTGAAGAAACTTTTCGATCTCCTGATCATCCTCAAATACCTTCCAATGTTTAACATTGTCTAGTACAGAGGGTCTATATTTTATTTCAACATCGGATCTGATAGTGGGCAGCATGGGAACCTCAAGAAAACTAGCTGTGACAACTAAAAAGTTGGCTGAAGCATTTTCCTCCCTTGGAATGAAAGAAATGTTAAAATCCAAGAAGAAATTATCCACTAGGTACCATACCTCATTCCTGTAATTCCTGAGACGCGGATGCTTAGCCTGATAAACAATTTTTACCTGTTGAATGATCAATTCTGCATCTCCGAACACAACCATCTCCTTAATTCCCATTTCCTTTGCAGCTCTTAATCCTAGAACCAAAGCTTCATACTCTGCCATGTTGTTGGTGACTTCGAATTCCATCTTGTATGACAGAGAGATGGTCTCTTGACAAGGGGACACGAATACCACCCTGGCACCTACACCCGTTCTAGAGGAAGCTCCGTCAAAGAACATATTCCAAATAGAGGTGGTTGGAGGAGGCATCTCCTGATTGAGAATGGGTTGTTTTCTGATCTGCGAAGGGGCCTCAAGAGTCTCAGTGACCTGTAACAAACTAGACCCTAAGTCAGTGTCAAGTACAAAGATGGGGTGATTAGTGGGGTTCACTTCATCACTGACTATGTAGACCAGCTGGGCTTCTTTGTACAATCTCCTATGTTCCCCTCCAAAGACTGGAATGGTGGAATATGTGAGATCCATCTGTAATGTCCCTCAAAGTCTCTTAATCCAAGACCTTGACAACAACATGTCGAACTTGGGAGGAACATCAGCTACCACAATATCCATGACCATACTCTTCATGGGCAGCTGAAACAGCAAGACTACCAGGTCCTTGATGACTCCCAAGAATTGCACTCTCCTGGAGTCAAAATAATAGAGGTCATGATAGGCTCGGGTGACTTCCAGTCCTAAATCTTCCATGACAGTTTTGGGCATGAGGTTGTGAGAAGCCCCTGAATCCATTAAGCAGTTGTGCAACACTTTATCATGTACATTCAGGGAGCTGTAGAAGGGAGGGGATGAATCATCTTTGTCTTCTACCATGGGGCCTAGGACAACTGCTAGCCTTTCATCTTGGAGGTTTATGGAGTCTGTGGGAGGGCATGAGGCTTCAGATTTCAAAAGGTCAGAGAAGCATTTTTTGAATTCTTCATGTTTGATTAGCTCGGTGAGGGGCATAGGGATTTTGATCTTTTGAATTTCATGCTCGAAATTAAAAGAAGATGTAATCTTTGGAATTTATCTTATTTCAAGAACATGATTGTGGACAATGGGAGAGAGGGGTTGATCCTTCTTACCTCTGTGAGCGTCTACTACTTCATTAGCAAATTTCTCTATTCTAGTGGATTGCTTAGGGACATCAGGTGTTGTTGTCTTTTTGTCGGACCTCAGGTTATACCTACCTCGACCACCACCAGCCTTGTCCACTTTGCTCAATTCATTTAGTTGACTGTTCATGAGAGCCTCCTCGTATGCTGATTGAGTCAGATGAAGGAAAGGAGGAGTGACTTCTAAGCAGTGAATTTTAGACTCAGGCTCGTCTGTTTCCCCTTCTTCTTCATCGGCCACAAAATTGTTTTGAAAGGGAGCCTGAATCCTTTGGTCGTCCTTATCTCTTCCCTTCTCTCTATGCATAGTTGGGGGAGCAATATTATTTGGCCTTATGAAACCCCCTTTGTTCTCAGTTCTCTGAGGGACCTTGTTCATTTGCTTCCTTTCCACCTTCAGTCTCTCCATTTTTTCAGACAGAAGCTTCATCATCTGGGTCAGTTCATCCACTTGAGGGTGGGGCAGTGATGGGATGGAAGTTGAGGCTTCCAATTTTCCCTTTCTTCTATCTGTGTCGGCCTTGTTCCTCAGTCTGTCAGTTGCTAATATGTTGGATTCCACTTCTATAGCTACATCTTGCATTTGAGCTAAGGAGGTGGCTCTTCTTTCTCTCAATAAAAGACAAAAATCAGGGTCAAATGCACCAGCATAGGAAATTTGGGCAGAGGCTTCTGAGGGTTTTATCTCTGCAGGAATCTTGTTATACATTTTATTGAATCTTTTGGAGAAGTCAGAGATAGAATCTCCATCCATTTTATTCAGAGCCCCAAAATCTGTCATGTAATACATATAATCCTTCCTGTCTCCCCACTGCCTCAGGAAAACACTATCTAGAGCTTCAATTCCAGCAATAGATCCGGGGGCCAGTCCTCTAAACCATTTCCTAACCTCGCCATCCAGGCTCTGGATGAAAAATCTCATCTAGACATCTTCATTTTCAATGTTTAAGTTGTTTGCATAACTATAGAAAGAAACCAAGTGCTCTTCTGCAGTTATGTCTCCTTCTCCCATGAACTTGGCCATGTATTTCAAATAGTCTCCAGCAGGGAGAGGAATCATAGGATGGGTTAGGATTAAAGGAGCATATCTAGCAGTGACTATGGCATCCATTATGTTCAGAGGGGGATTAGCACCAGCCATAGGGATATTAGGTGGAGGAGAACTTGGAGGAGAAGGATTTCATGAAGGGGCTACTGGGGATGAGTCTCGAAGTGGAGTGGGAAACAAGAGAGGATTCAGGGAGAAGGCTAACGAGCTCAAGTCAGGAGGTGCTTTTCTTTGTGCAAGAGTGAGGAAATCTTCTGTAGTTACAGTTTTACACCAAGGAACAACTTCAGAGGAAAGGGGAGTGACAAGACTTTCTCCTTCCAATCCCAGACCAGGAGGGGAAAACTCAGTAGGAACACTCCCAAAATTCAAGAAACGAGAAACCTATGAAGGAGGTCTATTAAGAAACTGAGGAGGAGAAAAAGGAGTTCTCACAAAAGGGGATGGCATATTACCTATTTCGGCAATGGAAAATTCTTTTGCAGAGCTCTTTCCTCTTCTTCGAACCGCCTCGGGGTCAGCTTCTGGTGTAGCTAAAGGCAAGTGTGGATGAGACCGCGTGTGTCTACCTCTGAAAGCCACAATTAATAGTAGGTTCTCTCGAGTGGATTGATCACAATGGAGTCGCCAGGTGCACAGTAGCAATATTCAAGTTTTGATATCTGATGCACCTTCAGAATCAGTTGATCATTGTCATTCAATCCCAGGGAAAATATTCAACTTCGTCCCTGGCAACGACGCCAGAAATGTTAGCATCATAAGTCACTCCTGGATTGCTTGTAGGAGCTAAGCCTGACACCCATCAGTTTAATGTCATGATTTTTTTAAAGGGGTGATCAAATGGAAGAAAACTACGAACAATATCATCTCAACTCTGAAACTAGGCCAGGCATGCATGGGCGAGTGAGGTCTTAGATAAAATTTAAACAGTGAGTTGTAATAAGGGTGAGTAGGTGGAAGACTTTGCATGAGAAGAGTGCAGGGGACTGTTCGAACATCCAGATTCTAACAGACTATGAGAGAAGGCATATGAGGGCAAGATCTTCTTACACCCAAATGCAGGAAACCAGAGAAAACAAAAATGCAACAATAAATCATTTATCATAACATAACTGTGCTAATTCATACGAAGCATTCGATCATGAACTCTCTGGCACAAGACAAAACATAGATGGAAAAGGAAAACTGTTTGTCATAAAACAAGAAATCTCAAACACATATGCATAACGAGGGAACCAGAATGGTTGTTAAAGATTTACAGTCCGGATCTTCGCTCTACCATTGATAGATACAAAAATGGCAGAAACGCCTTCATATACTCAAAACAACAACAACAACAAAATCGAGACATTGTACTAAAATCTTTTCATCTGCATGGCTTCTGACAATCTGTGCCTGCAATCTTTGAATAATCATGCACCAATGGCAGATGCAATCAAACTTCTAACAGCTCTGTGGGCGAATCGACGTGAATTTAATTCGTTGTCGGACTTTCCCATTATGGTGGAGATGATGTCTAACCACCACCAACCTCTTCAATAACTGCTTCCTTGGGATTGAGAATGGCCTTGCCGACTCGTCACTTTAGTGACGTGGAAGGCCCCTTGCGCTGACACCTAGATTAGCTGGTCAGCTTGATGGATATGTGTGGAGGCAGGTGTGAAGGATTAGCGCATAATGGGGGTGGTGGCGCCGAAGCTGTGAGGGTGGAATGAGGAGTGATGAGGTGTGAAGGGGTGGGGGTGATAGAAGAATCTTTATGGTAGAAGGCGATCATCGGAAGGGGGAATGCCATGGGAGATGGATGGGACACAGGTGGAGACAATAGGGAGTGTAGGAGTAAAAGCACATGGTGGAAGGTGTTGAGTTAGAGGAGACACATGGTGGGGGACGAGGAGACTCGGAAGGTGAGTGGATAACAAGATGGGGGAAGGGACCATCTGGGAAGAATGAGGAGAGACTAAAGGGAAAGGACCTTGCCACATGACCAGGTGGGCAATAGGTGGCAAGGAGGGAAGTAGCACAAAAGGTGGCATGATGTGGAAGGGACCCACAGGGTTAACCGAAGAAAGGCGACGGGAGTCTGGATCGCCTGTGAGCCATTGATCTGGGCTCACCAATCGTAGTCATCGGAAAGATGCACCCCGGATTCTGGACCCCCCCCCTCCGCTTAAAGGTAGAAAGGTGGGGGGGGGGTCTGGAATCACCTCTTGCGCCATTGATCTGGGTGCTATGATCATGGATGTTGGAGAGATGCGCCTACGATTCCGGACCCGCCCCCTCCGCTTAAAGGTAGAAAGGTGGGGGGGCTCCAAAATCCGATGCACGCTGTTGATCTGGGTGCACAGATTTCTGTCGTCCAGATCTATCTGATGTTTACCATGAGAATATTTTCATTTGGAACTTAGGAAAAGAGGGCTTTTTACTCATTCCTTTGCATTTTACCCCTATACCAGAAATATCGCTAACACATACTTGTCCCTCCTTCCATCACATAGATCGAACTACTTCCTACATCACCTAGATTTCTATTTATACATTACAAAATGGGAATAAACATGGGTAAACCCATGGGCCAACATCCCCATTCCCATTACATAATCCCAAAACCCAAAAATCCCTAAAAAGGGGGCCGAGATCCCACAATCTCTACTTTGACTTGTGCTCCATCTTCGACAGCCTTTCAAAGTCCCAAAAGTAGGTCAAACATGACCAATGATCCTCAAAACTTGGTCAAGGGCCAACAGGCCCCCAACACTCACCTATGAATCATCCTGATTCACTCTAATTTGGGTAGCTATGCTTCAAAATCCTCGGGCTTGGCTCGAGATTCTTTGACCTGTTAATGCACTAGGGCATCCTGCTTGGTGAAGTCTTTGATAATTTATTTGTTGACAAGTCCCCTTAAATGTTGTTTGACTGTAGCAACTAATTGTTCCAACTCTACACCTCAGCCTTCAATCTCCTCAAATAGTTGGAAACCTTCATCCTAGATTGGTTGGATCCTTTGAGTCACTTCCATGACTTTTCTCTGAATGGTGTGGGCCTCTTGTTGATAAATGCACTATTCTTGGGATCACTTCATCTGTTCAACTACTGATAGGAGCTTCAACTACGCCTGTACTATTGTTTCTTGCTGATTTGCCTCCTGGAGATGTGACTCTAGTACTTTCATCTCAGCATCTTTAGTGAGTCACTCATAATTTTGTGTGCTGCAAGCACTTAGCTATTTGCATTCCAGAGTGAATGCTCTGATCTTCTCGACTATGCTCCGGGCAGTGGATTCTCTTTGATCTTGCACGTCCTACAGGGTACTTAGCACTATTCATAGATCGAGGTCTGTGATTCTCTATTGAATCTATTATATAGCTTCTGCAAGATTCTCTACTTGATGTTCCACTGGGTCTTCCTCCCTTTTCTCTAAGCCTGTCACAGAGTGAAGTGCTCTGCTAACTACTTTTTTTACTCCCACCTACTCTATGAGAAAATGATCTTTCTCTTTATGGATCTATGCTTTCTCTTCTTCAAACTTAGTTTGGAGGGAAGCCTTCTCTTGCTACGCAACTCGATATTGCTCTATGACTACTTTTTGTACTTGCTTTAGGACCTCTATGGCCTGTTCGTTTTCTTCCTGTGCATGACGAAGGCGAGCTTTGGTCGCATCAGCTAATCTTAAGAGTTGGGCAGACTCATCTCCCAACTTAGGTTCTTTTGATGGTGGGGGTGCAGTGGATACTATGCAGCTAGATTTAAAGGCATGTTGTACCCCTCTAAGTTCAACATCGATTCTATCAGGCATATCCTCCTTCTTGGCTTCATGTTTCTGCAAGATGTCCTGCAAGGCATATTCTATAGTTGTGATGATAAATTCAAATTCATCCACAATGAGCATAGTCTGCATCTTAGTAAAGGTGGATCTGGATTTATTTAGGGAAGTGGGTTTTGTGGGAGAAAACTTTCTTTTATTTAAGGGGTCAACCTCATCAGCAGGGTCGCTAGGCGGTGTTACTTCTCCTTTCTTCTGCTAGTCCTCTTTTCCATTTGTCTCTTATACTTTGTCATCACCCCCTTGTCTAGGTGATACTGAAGTAGTTCCTTCCGATGTGCTACTCAATTTTTGGACCTCTTCGGTCTTCTTCATTCTGTTGGGTCCAGGAAGATCCTTTTCTTTGTGAGTGGTCTCAGGGCCACCAATTAGTTCAGGGTATGACATTTTTGCAGGGTCTACAGGGATGAGGAATTATGCAAACCAGTCCTTGGTGATATCTTCAAGGTCCTCCTCTATAATCTTGCAGTACAATTGAATCTCTTCTCTATGCTTATCGGCATGTGTGGTGATATAAATGAAGTGTTTATCTGTGCAGAACTTCATGATGGGTCAAAATTGATGCATGGCATTTGATGTCATGCGAGGGAAAACTTCGATAGCCCTCTTCAATTGGAGATAATAGGTATGAAGTACCACATTCGAATGCCACTATTTTCCCATATCACTCGAGTACCAAAGTGTGGTGAACTTCACAGCAAGTGACTCGAACAACTCAATGTCTGGGAAGGTCACACCTTCTGGAATTTCCCAAGTTGTAAATGCAATGAGGATGAGGAGC
>ML829850.1:7926-34811 GCA_009831015.1 Picea engelmannii | reverse complement strand
GAAGCGACATTTAAATGGTATGTCACCTATCCCTCTTTAGTTAGTAAATTCAATATTTAAAACTTAAGGAAAGCATCATGTTCTGGTGTGTTTTGTTCTAGATCTAGGTGGATCTAGGGAGATCAGTTAGTGTCCACACCTACTGATTTGTCTAATAACAAAATTGGTGACTCCACTGGGGAACGGATTGTTTCCTAGTTAGTCTAGTTTCCCTTCCTTTGATTGCTTGTTTTCTGGTTTCTGAGTCTGTGGGACATCCATCCAGACTCTCTGGATATAGAAGTTCACTTAGATTCCCTGTCCTTTTTCAAAGTTTTCTTTGATTACGGACATTCTCTCACTGTACCTCTCTGTGGACTGCGAGAATCATTGTCAATCGAAACCCCATATTGTCCACGCCATTTTCCTTTTGAGTAACAACAGCCATAAAATAAAGTGCTTATAAAAATTAAATAGACATGTTTATCTTTTCTGGTAGCAAACCTACATAAGATTAGTCGTAGGGATTTGGAATAGGTGTGAAAGATAACTTTCCAAAGCTGCAAACAAACATAGTATCTTGTGATAGGGAGAGTTAAATCCACTTACTTCATTTTGTCCTGGGAATCCCTTCTAACACAAGGGTCAATCACAAGGTCGCATTGAGACTAGAAGATTTACTCACCCTGCTTTGTTGGTCTTGGTGTAGAGGTTGCACGTATTATGGGGGTTGCTTGAGAGGTATACCCACAAAGATGAGTGGAAGCCTTTCGAGTTGATTTCGGGCTAGAAACTATCCCCTTCCACATGGACCGGACTGTTAACTGTTTACCCAGGCATCATTGTAGTAATTGGTAACCTTAGTGGCCTATCTCTCTAGGTTCTTTACACGAGGTGACTATGGAGGGGAAAGTCTTCACAGTACCTGGAATCGATGTTGGCCAAAATCACTCGAGCTCCTTGGAGGGTATACCCACAATTATGTGTGGGATCTTGCACCAGGGTGTAAGTCCGTTAAGTAGGTCGTCAACATAACTTTTCCACCCGCTCTACTCAGCCCCTTCTTACATTGTTCCCGCGATGTTGGATTTCATCACCAACTAGTGCATTCATTGTGAGAAGGTTTTGTTTGCTTGCTTGCCTACTAGATTTTTAGTGTCTGTTGTTTGTTTTCCCTAGAGGACTCTAGATTGGATTAGTTTTATATGGCGACAATTCCCGAAATGACCAATGAAGGAACCCCTGCTCCAAGGGAACCTTTTGTTTTTCCTTCTTATGGAAACATTGGTCCTCCTCACATCGCTACTTTGAGCCTTCCAGGACTCATGATTGGATTGTCAGTGTGGTTTTTTACTACTCAGGTAATCCCGAATGCAGTAAGTGCTTCGGTCGTAAACACTTCCCCCCAAGAAAATCAACTTCATGTTGATCCTTCACCGTCTTCACCAGTAAGGTCTCCTTCGCCTTCTTTGCTTGTAAGGTTGCCTTCCATTTCATCTTCTTTGTCAAGTGAAAGTTCTGAAGCTAGTAACCCAGTGAATAAGAAGAATAAGAAAAGGAAGATTAAGAATAAGAAATATAAGCAAGGGTCAAATCTTCCAACCATTGTCAAACATGTTGGAAAACAACCAGTTACTGTTAATCATGTTGGGAATGTTGATGATGTCAAGATCACCCAAACAACTCGTAATCCCAAGTACCCTTGCAAGATTTGTAAGGGTAACCATCTTCTTAAGGATTGCCCTGGTTTATCCAAGGTAATAGAAGCATGGTCTACATATCCTTTCTAGTCCACATCATCGACCACTGAACAACATGTTGATGACCCCCTATCAACTAGTCAAGATACCATTGGGAAGATAAAAAGTAGAGTCAAGTTCCTGTGCATGCTATGCAAAGGGAGTCCTCTCACTCACCTTTTCCCTCATATGGGTGAAGCCTCAAAATTACTAGAAGATATGATTATTTCGTAGCCTCAACTTCCAGCTTCTTATCACAAGCTTACTCTTGACCCCCCTATAGTTGATGGAATGATCACTCTGGTCCCTTCACCGATCAATCCGGTTGATCAAGTCGTCAATATGGTCACATCCTTCATTGAACCAGTTGACAAAGTGGTTGATCTAATACCATCCTTAGTCAATCCTGCTTTCCCCTCTGAGAGTGAAATTAAAGCGGTCGATCCGATCCCATCTTCGGTCGATCCCACTCTCCTGTTAGAGAGTATCACCCAAGTGGTTGATCCGTTTCCATCTATCGACCCCATTCTTTCCCTGGAGAATGAAACCCAAGTGGTCGATTTGATCTCTCCATCATTCGATCCTACTCTCCTGCTAGAGAGTAAACTCGATACTGCCCATGTTTTTCTCGTTGATACAAACTCTTCCATGTCGAGGGGTATTCCTCCTTCTCCCATGGAACCCCGTCCAAGTTATGAGGCCATCCATTTTGATTGGGGTGTGCTAAATGGACTTTGTCTTCCCTCTCACATTCATTTCCATATTATAGTATAGCTTTGTGGTCGAGACGTTCCTCAGACACTGATAGATGAAGGTTCGTTTGTTAGTGTTTTGTCCTTTATTCCTTGGAAATCTTTGGGTTATCCTCCACTTGCATCGGTTATGTAGAATCTGTTAGCTTTTAACAGAAGAACTAGTCAACCTTTAGGGACCCTTCCTCAGTTTCCTATAACTTTGGGAGGGAAAACTGTCTTTGTTGATGTCATGATCATCCAAGACCCCTTGGATTTTGATTTACTCCTTTGGCGAGATTATGTATATTCCATGAAAGCTATTGTGTCTACTCTTTTTCATGTGATATCTTTCCCTCACGATGGATGAGTTGTGACTGTTGATCAACTTTCATTCATTGACCCCGCCTGGATTTCCTCCCTGAATGGTTCTTATATGCAGATGGTATTTCCCCCGCTACAAGTCAATTATGTGGCATTGTCTCCCATGACTTCAACTTTCGATGATTTAGATCCAGTAGTTGACATGGTGATCTCTTCGATAGAGTTGTTAGAGACTGATCTCTTTACTCCTGTCGTGACCCTTGACATGGTGTCCTTCTAGAGTGTGTTCCTTCCTTCCAGTGAAGACCTCTTGGAATCCATGACTGAGTTTTGTCCCTTGACATGGTGTCATTCTGGAGCATTGTCCTCTTGGAATCCATGATCAAGAAGAGAGACGTCGAGGATAGTTTTTTATGTCTCTGCGGCAACCTCATTAAAAAATGAAATTGAGGTCTATGAGCATGATTTTCTGCTTTCAAGCTTGTTAAAAAATGAAACCAGACTTGAGCATAGTTTTCTAATTTCAAACTCGTTAAAAAATGAAACCATCCGAGGATAGTTTTTGCATCTCTGAGGAAACCTCGTTAAAAAATGAAATATAGGTCTTTGAGCATGGTTTTTTGATTTCAATCTCGTTAAAAAATGAAACCACTTACGAGGACATTTTTTTCATCTCTGTGGAAACCTCGTTAAAAAATGAAACTTAGGTTGTGAGCATAGTTCTTGTTTCTATGTCAAGCTTGTTAAAAAATGAAATAGTTTTCCCCCTCTCTATTTGAGTCAAGTCCTTCTTCTAGTATTTGAAGCTTCATTTCATTCTCCTTTGCAGTTGGATGAAACGAAGCTTGGGGGGCATTTTCCTCAGCCTCTAGACTTCATGTTGAAGTTGAGTCGCTAGTGGGCTAAGTACCAACCATCCATGTGTTATGCATTGGGTAGTCGCAAGCATAGTTTTATATGGTTCAAGCTTGTGTAAAAATGAAACCACTTACTTCAAGCATAGTTCCCTCTGGTTCAAGCTTGTGTAAAAATGAAACCAGGTCCAAGCATAGTTTTTTTTTGTTTTAAAGCTTGCGTAAAAATAAAAACAATCCCAAGCTTAGTCTTTGTTCTTTCTCATGCTCGTTAATACATGAGAATAAGTTACCGATCTTAGTGTTTGTTCTTTCTCATGCTCGTAAATATGTGAGAATGTAAAAAAGTATACTTTATCACTTTTTCAGACTCATAAAGGTTATATGAAAAAGGAACCCACTGGAGTTCCCTTTAAGCTCTTTTCAGACTCTCTAAACATGAAAAGATTGTCGAGTGACCTTGTTCTCTTCACGCTCATTAAAGTATTTGAAGAAAACGCCTGTTGAGCGATAGTTTATTTCTTTTTCGGTCTCATCATACTACTTTACAAAAAAGGAAATATGAGAGTTCTCTTTAAGTGTTTTTCAGACTCTCAAAACATGAACAACCCCCGAGTTTTCTATCTTTGGACTCGTTAAACAAACATCGAAAGGCCCATATGGGACCGAACCATTCCTTATTAGGGTTCATTAAAAATGCTCTGAAGGACTCATCTGAAGGATGAGATTATATCGACAAGCATATGTTATCCTCCTCAAGCTTGCGTAAAAATAAAGAGGTACTCGCCAGAAATGGTGGGGGGAAAATTGGGAAAGAAATGTATCTAAACATGTATTCTGTGGAAGAGTCTCTTTTGAACAATACACCATTTCACTTGCCTTGTGTCTAGGTTGGAAAATCTGCTCATCTCTTGTTCATACTCCTTTATAAGATTACAAATTGGTCTGTGATCCCAGTTGTTGAGTCATTATTTTCCAAGACAGTTGTCGTGTCGTCAATATGTTCAAAAAGATGTCCAACCTGAAAATCCTTCTATTGCGTCGGCCATTTCTGCAGTCCTTAAGCCTTCTATTGCATCAGCCATCCTTGACAGTCATGAATCACTTGTTACTCTGATCTACATCAAATATTGTTACTTGTTTTATGTCATTGATGGGGGATACATTAAGGCCCTCCTATGACGAGTCTTTTCCTGTCAACTTCAACTCATTATCCAGGAATTAGACTTAGAAACTAATTGGTACATTGGAACTTGCATGAATCAATGGTAGGTTTCCTCGCTTTCGACAGTGGGTTTTCATTATTGACCCTTGATCGAGAGATTCCACCGAGTGTTCGACCTCAACTCATTGATTCACATTCGTTGGATTGTACTAGTGTACCTTGGGAGTCATTGACATTAATGGTGATTTCCCTCACACTTGTTAACAGTTTCATCAATGATCGGTAATCAAGTGGTTTCTACCATGTTCAACTTCAACACATGTATTCACATGGTTAGATTCGTACTATTGAGTGGTGGAGATGAAGACCCTCTATCTTTTCTGACAGATTCAGGTTGTGTTGGAGTATATTCAGTGTACTGTTACATAGATACACATTGTATGTTTGGTGGCTATGTTCAAATTTGAGTCTTTAACACATAGATCCACAGTGTAGTTTTGGTGGCTATGTTCATATTTGAGTCATATTGGCATGGATCCACAGTGTATGTTTGGTGGCCATGACTTATCTTACTTGACATGGATCTTTTCATGTCAGCATTCATGCTCCGATTCATTTGTATTCTGAGTATGGGAATTCCTACCTCAGTGATGATATATTATTGTACTATATTTCCTTGTTTGTTGGCAGGTTTTCGACCGACTATTCCTTGTTCCCTACACACACTCAACAAAGTATTTCACCTATCACTCTGTTCTAACTTCATACTTTCGGGGTCTCTCTGTTACACATTATTTTCATCATCCCTATGATTTTTAATGATGTAAACCTATCTATTGCCTTCATAGGGGTCAGTGGCATGAGTTCTTGAAGAGAGAAGGGAGAAGAACTTTTCCTGAGAAAAGAAGTTTCATTTTCCCTTGTAAAAACCCTATAAAAAAGGAATTTCGCAGGTTGCTATATAGGCAGGGTGTGAGAATGCCTAATTCTCATAGGTTTCACCATAACTGCGTTGCGAGAGGTTCGCAGGTTGCTTTATAGGCATGGTGCAAGAATGCTTACACGTGGGAAAAATGAGCGTTTGCTTGAATCTTCTAGAAGGAGAAACTTCCATGGTGAGGTGGCATCCGAATGGTTTGGATCTTACTTGCTTTCATGATTTAGTTGGATCATCCTAACCTCCTCACCTTATCCTCTTCAACTTATAAAAGGAGAGGAGCTCTCATGGAGAAATTTAGCTTGGGAGATTTTGGGATTGGCTAAGTTGGATTTGGCCTGGAATTATTGGCTTGGTTAGAGTGGTTTTGATTTTTGCCTTTGTCAAGATAGATTGTGAATATTACCAGATATGTGCTCTCAGAATTATTGGAGTGAAAGTGTGTGGGGAAAAAAGTACAATTGGAAGGGACCTTACGACATCAAGGCCATGGTTGTAATATCTCTTTCACATTTAATATGATACAATAATATGATTATTTCCTATAAAGCTTGTTGTGTTTTAATGTATGATTCCTTGATCACATACATAGGTTTATATTGAGTTTATGTTATTGCTATCACTTTGGTTGGTTGTGTTCTTTTGCAGGTTCATCATTGTATGAGCGTTGGAACGGAGCTAGGATGGCGATGGAGAGAGGAAGCGACATTTAAATGGTATGTCACCCATCCCTCTTTAGTTAGTAAATTCAATATTTAAAACTTAAGGAAAGAATCATGTTCTGGTGTGTTTTGTTCTAGATATAGGTGGATCTAGGGAGATCAGTTAGTGTCTGCAACTACCGATTTGTCCGATAATAGTGGTCTACCCGACTGTCAACTGTACCCTCCTGGTGACTATTCGCGC
The DNA here is from genome assembly GCA_009831015.1 of Picea engelmannii. Classification (NCBI taxonomy): domain Eukaryota; kingdom Viridiplantae; phylum Streptophyta; class Pinopsida; order Pinales; family Pinaceae; genus Picea; species Picea engelmannii. Next base: position 28,176 of record ML829850.1, on the reverse strand, counting down.
GTTGGAAACCTAGTTGCCTATCATTTTTAGAGACATACATAGGTGACTACGGGGGTATACCGCGGTACCTAGGACATACATCGGGCCACGCTTTGCAGAGTATACCCATAGGGTGCTTCCATTTTCGAGTTGCACTTGCACCGGTAAGTTTCTCTAGTGTTGGTTGTTGTAACTGTTCTTCCAACTAGTTTAGTGTTTTCTTGTTTTATCTTGTAGGGACTTTTTCTAGTGTGTGTCGTTTTTGAACGAATCGAAAGCCCTAGTGTGTCTTTGATATTCTTACATAATGGAGGATCACAAGCTCTCTCGGTCATGAAGGCTTTTGGGCCTGCCACCGGTTACACTGGAGCCACCCCCGCCATCACTAACGTGAAAGCTATACCAACAAGGGTCTTTTGAAGCAACCGGGTCACAAGAAACTATGTCTGACCAACATCCGGAGCAACCAACCATTTCAGACCTTGGAGAGGAAGCTCTAGGTCCATCTAAAACTCCAACCACTGATATTTCAGCACCCATAATCGTACAGATTTATCCTTATGAATGCCAAATGGTGTCAAACACAACAATGGAAACAAACATTGCCACTTCTTCCAGGAATTCTCCTATTCCCACTACGACTATCACCACAGGGGGTGTTCCACCTCCTAACCCACCGACGTTGGTTTGAGGAACCATGGTCTCGATTGCCTCTACCTCGAGCAGTGGTATGATCTTGTCTTTGGCAGCGGCCACTGCTCCTTCCACACATAGTGCGATAGGCCCTCCATTCTCATACGAGATGCCTAGCTCAGGTACAAGCCTTGTACTCTCCTACTCCACTTTACAGACTTTAGGTCTATGGGAATGGAGCTCTAACACTCCTCTACAAGGACCAATGGGGGGAACTTCAACTCCCTTTAATTATTTCCCTTACGAAGGAGGTCACATACCTCCTGTGTCCCCTTCACTCGGCGGTGACCACCAACAATCTGTTGGGTTGAACGTACACCATAGTTCATTTGGAGCAGGGAGTCAAGGACCACCTTCTCATTATATGTCGATAGGTTCGAAACCATTTTCTTTGTTCGGGGCATTTGGTAACAACGCTTTCTCGTCAGCTACTTTCCCGACTGGGGGAAACCCCATTTACGAACAACCTAATCCTATGCAGGGTATTATTCCTGCACAGGGGGAAAACCTAGGAACTTCTTCCGCATCAGGACCTTGGAATTCTTGGCAGGGATCAATTCCCTCATTAGGAACGTCGATCTAGGGAAATTCTTTTCAAAATCAATGGAACCCCGGGAAAGCTGCAGTACCTATGCCCATGGGATCAACATGGGGAAACCCTTCCCAAAGTACTCCGAATGTAAATCACGCCCAACCATCTACGTCCTATTTCAAGAATAAGCCAATGATGTCTCCTCAAATGCAAAATCTGTATGTTGGTCATGGCCATGGTTTTTACCAGAACCACGACCAGCAACCCAACTTTTCCTGGCAACTTGGTGCCAGTCAAACTCCAAGCCCCTTTTTCCATGGTTATCACCAACAACCCAAATTACCTTTCTTGGAAACCTTGCATTTGTCAGACTTAACAAGGTTGTTGAATGACCCTATCTGTCACGATCCACGTTGGCCCCCTATGTCGACAAAGTTTCCTTCGGAGATACAAAAGTTCAAATCCAAGTCTAAAGAATAACCAGGAGATCATGTGACTACTTTTCACCTTTGGTGCTCATCTAATTTGTTGAAAGACGACTCTGTACAGTTGTGATTGTTTTAAAGTACTCTCATTGGGAGTGTTGTGAAATGGTACATTGAGATTGAGATCTAAATATACTCTTCCTTTGGCAAATTGGAAATGGATTTCCTAAGCCATTTCCAATTACCTGTGAGATACGACACTGGCACAAAATTACTGGCCAATTTCAAACAAACAAAAGCGGAAAATATCTCTGATCACATATGAGAATGGAGATGCCGGAAGAGTTTGATTAAGGTTCCAGTCCCACCATCATTCCTGCTTGAGTGGTTCCTTAATTCTTTGGTCCCATAGTTATCCAAAGACATCGCAACATCGGGAGTGTTTTCCAAAGAAGATGAAATCATGAGAGCTCAACAACTTGAGCTAATCTATTCTCAATCTGGTCTACTATACGATATCTTTCTAGATGCCCCACGATCAATACTTGATAAAACCAGACAGAGTGTTGGACCACATGTTGATGGTATTTTTATTTAAACACAAACAAAACCCGTTGAACAACTAATGAAACAATTGCAGCAATTGTCTATCCAGCATATAGCGTCCAACCAAACTACTATTCTGGCTACTCCCCCTACCCAAACGTCAGATGTACACAGTGTGCAATCAAAAAATATGAAGGCCACCTAACAGCCTGATGGAAAGAAGAAACAACGTAAGAAGGGTAAGGGGGATAAGAAACCCACTAATAATTCTAGCGGGGGCAACTCCAAAAAAAGGAAGTCGAGGTACCTATGTAGTATGTGTGTGGAACACCACCCGACTCACCAATTCCCTCAGGAGAAGGGAACCTGTAGAACCCAACCTTCCATAAGGTGTGTAAAAAATAAACAATGTACAAACGAGGCGGTCATGCCCCATGCTCATGTCATGTAACTCAAAATGGAATGGTATGTTGATGTAGACAATTGCAGCACCCTCGGGGGCGGTCGTGTTAAAGGAATAAGACAATTATGCGGAGGAACATACTCTGAATAGTAGGTAGTGGCATCGGTAATAAATATCACAGATTCTATAGGCATTGATAGCCTAACCAAGTTCATAGGTATTTGGAAAATATAATAAATAACTGCAATAGTCACAAAGTAAGACCCACCATAACATGAGAAAGTGTTGAAGTTGAATGTTACAAGGGTCAACGATAGCAGGGAGAAATTGTGGTTCCCCTTGTGTCGTCTGATACCTCTCATTGGAAAGGTAATGAGAGTCAAGATATTATCGCCCTTCTAGAAAACTGTGTTGATTTCGACAAAAGGGGGATGTGACTCCCAGAAGCAAAGGGCTTCATGAAATCTACTAGGTGAGGTTAGGAATTGAAGGAGGTACATGGACGAAGTCAAGATGTATGAAGACTCAATACTGCCCTTGGTTGGGGGTATATGCGAAGTATAAGTGGCTACAACCGTTCAACTAGGTCGAGTGTCAGGGGGACAACAAGACGTGGGATAAGTTGTGCCAGAGGTGGGACAAAGTGAAAAAACTCAGAGGGAAAAGGTAAGTGGCATGTGGGATACTCAGAGTATATGGATGATGTTAATAGGGGTAGATGATAAGGAGTGCCCCAACCAAGGGCGACATGGATTATGTTTTCCAAAAAAGGGAAGGAGGTTGTCGAAGGTGACGACAAAATGATATGTAAATGCTAGAAACAAAGGATTTTTACAATTTACCAAATAAATAAAGAATAATTTGGGATGAGTGTACAAATACAGAAATGGGTGCCCCAATGTAATATGGTTGGGCCAGTTAGGGCACAATTTGCTTGGAGAACTGGTGGAGGGTGGGGGCCCCATGGGTGGGTTTATGTATGAGGTAGGTGAAATGGAGGGAAATTTTTGCAGATGGGCAAACTGATTGTGGATGAAATGGAGGGTTCATGATACTACTGAGGTGCAGTCAAAATAGAACTTTGAAGAGATAATCTGGGAGTCCATTGGGAAAGCTAGCAAAATGAGGAGAAGGAGTATGTAGCTGATTCACAACATGATGTAAGACTATTGGGACTCCCATCCCTAAAGGTTTGAAAAACAACATGAGTGTCAAAGTGCCAAAGGGTGCTATGAATGGGACAACTCATGTGGGGGAGAGTGTTATCGGGTGACAGTACCTAAGATGCAATGGAGGTGTTGGTACTGTAGAGCCGGAGATGGGGATCCTAGAGGAAAATGTCAGAGGGTGTGACTAGAGATGCAATTGAGATTTAGAGGGAATGATTACATGCCAGTGATGATTATATACCTGAAGGGGTTGCATTGATGTATGATGACCAAGTACCTGCACACATGAAAACCAAATACCTGATGTGAACAATATCTAAAGAGAATCGAACATACAAGCATTTATTTGAAAATTTTGAACATGTGCATGCGTACTTGGATGGGGTATGAAAAAATGGTGCCCTGAGGACTAAGGATAAAAACTAGCTCAGGGATTGTCTTGATGTAGATGACGGGATGTTGATCCCGTGGCTGAAGATGGATCAAAAAAAGGACACCCTAAGCTCCCGGAATGGTGTTTGGAAGTTTGGCGGAAAGGCCTATATATAGTTGTAGGGCCTACATTGCCACCTCATTTGTACTTGCTACCAGAGTGACTAGACAAGAGGTATTCAGAGGAGATTTGGAGATTCTAGGAGAATGAGGCATTCGATTCAGGACTAGTGAGCTTCAGGTTAGTAGTCTTATCATCCTGCATAGAAGTAGGTTTTTTAATTTATGGGCAGGGCCTGTACGGAGGGTTGTACAGGGGGTTTTATGGGTGTGGGCCCCCCAGTGCATGGGTGCACCCTTAGGGGGGACAAAGGCACACATGATATGCATTCTTATTTGCTACACAGTTGCGCATGGGTGTGCGGCTGTGTAGTGAACAGGTGCGTTGTGATGCGCACATGTGTTCGTGACAGGGGCGCATGGAGGTGCCCCTATAGGGTGGGCAAGCATGCATGCATGCACGCCTGTGGGATGGACAGGCGTGCCTATGTGCGTGCCTATGGGGTGAACAGGTGCACATATGTGCACACCTGTGGGGTGAATAGGCATGCATATATGCACGCCTATGGGTTAAACATCTGCGTCTTGGGGGAAAGGCTAATAGGTGAAAAACTTATCTTTTTTAATGTGTTTTATGGTCAATATGGCTGACCTAGGATGGTATTGTGTGGTTGTAGGCAATCATTTTCACGATGTCGATCCATCGGCAAGAGCGGGACTGGTCATAGCTGAGGGATTTCATTTCTATTGAGGAGCCGGGGGTTCGTGCCACTTTGGCATCCTGTGGGTTGTTGAAGTTCTTTGAGTGCCCATTTATACGGGCGCAGAAGTATCTCCTGCAGTTTTTGATCTGGATGTGGAGTCCGGACCTGCATTGATTTATGGTGTGGGGAGAGAAGATTCCCTTCACTGCGGTGGAGGATATATATTTTTTGACTGGGCTCCCTTTTTGGGGAATTCCCCTACCGGCGGAGCCGATGTTACCTGTGGACGTGTCGTTAGTGACCTTGGGCCAGTAGTATTGTTCGAGGGAGAACAATATGTCAGGCTATGTCATGAGTATCGGGCTGATGGATGCTTTAGCTCATCACAGTGTATCAACGATGATTGTGAGGGCATATGGGTCCCTCGAGACTCAACGAATCAGTGGTGGTTAGCTAAGGGTTATGGGGAGGGCACTGGTCGACGAGCATTTAACCTGGGGTTTGATGCTGCATGTCAGGATGGTAGGGAAGCTGGATAGATGTGGGATTAGAGACTCAAGGGACTTTGTCTTTGGGTCCGTCATGGTGGCCTGGTTTTTGGAGAGGGTGTCGATGTTGAGCCCTAGAATTTTATTGGGCACTCCTGGTGCGCGAGAGCCATGACTGAGGCGGTGGTCAAGGATTCTGGTTCACCACGATGGTGGTGAGGGTAGCCATTTTTTCACGGCTGAGGTGGCACAGGTGTGGCGGTAGATGTCGCAGGTCATACTATAGTATCCATACTATGGGGTTGTCTTCCGGGGTGATTCAAACATGGTGTTACCTCCAGGGGAGGAGTTTGATCATCGAGGTATGTTTGTGATTTTGATATGTTGATTTTTGATATAGCATGACATATGTATTTTGTATAGATGTTGATACTATCATTTGGTTGTTTGTATGTGCAAATGTGGGACCTCCTAGGCATGAGGTAGAGCTGATGAGAGCGTTGGCTCACCAGGAGCCGGGGAGACCTCCACAGGGAGGGTCATGGGAAAGAGAGAGACGTCGTCATGAGGATGTTGAGGAGAGACTAGTTGGTGATGAGAGAGCAGCAAGGAGATGATGTTTTGATGACCCTGGTGCTGAGCCATCGCATGCTCCTCCGGCAGAAGCCAGGGGAGATTTTGGGGATATTTGTCGCCGCCTGGAGGTGGTGCTACAGGGCATGCCTGAAGGAATGTGGTTGCGTATCTAGGATGAGGGCATCCTGGAGCAATGTGTGGGAGTTCTGCTAACGTGGTGGGCCGTGGTGCGACGAGCAGTAGTAGCAGGTGCTGCGATGACTGGACGGTTACCTCTCGATCTGGAGGGACCAGTAGTGGGTGGGGCACCACCGCCTAAGGGAGGGGCTGGAGGTGGTTCTCTAGAGGCAGCTTGAGTGTCGTTCTATGTATGTTTTTATTTTGTATATAGGCTGGTGAGCCCATTTTGATATAGTGAGACCAGATTTGTACCGAGGTGCTTCACTCGCCTGTGGATTTTGTATGTGATGTATGTATGTAAACATTTTGATGGCACTGTTGACCGATATATATATATATATATAAGTGTACATTTTGGGGTCTATGTGATGTTTACATGTGGTTTTTAATGTGTTGATGATGTCTAATCTATATATGTTGTGACAAGTTTTTGATGGTTTATGTGTGTGTAGAGGTATCTTGATGTGATATATGCCAATCTAACACAATGTTAGCTAAGTTATCGGTAATTTGATTCAATTGTATTGGAATATGTGTAAATGTAATGAAATCACAATGTCGAGATAGAATTCTAACTTGTAGGTATTTGCAAAAGAGGCAAGGATCATGGACACGGTACACATTGTTGAGTTGGAGGACGACTAGTTGAGAGTCAAGAAAGACGCTAAGGTGACGAATACGATGATGATGAGCATCGGCGAGGAGGCCAATGACGACAGTCTATTCAGCTTGGTTGTTGGTTGTTGAACCCAAACATATTCCGCTAGAGTGGAGCAGTTCATATGAGGGGGTATAGAGGGCCCAATCTGCCGAAGCAAGATTTTGTGTCCATCGGCTAGCACCGTCGGCATAATCGATGTGGTAGGTCGATGGAGGAAGTATATGTCAATAACACAAATGGTATTTTAGACGTGAGGGATGGAAAAAGGATTAAAAACTCTATAAAATAAATAACCTAATGTAGAATGGCTACGCTTAGGTGTAAAATTTCTTTAAGTATAACCTATTGACGGGTTCTTTGAGAGAGAGGCCTTCAGGGGAAGCCAGGATGTATGTGCCTTTGGTGAGGCAATGTTGGATAATGTAGGGGCCATGCCATAGTGACTCGAATTTTCCATGACCGAGGGTATCGTGAGCGATATAGTAAGCAAGGACGAGGTCACCTTCATGAAATGAGTGAAGGTTGACATGGCGATCAAAGGTGGCCTTTGACCATTTTTTGGCTGCCTCATTGTTCTGTAATGAAGATCAACGATATTCATCCAGGGACTCTAAGTTCAGCAATCACTACTCCATTGGAGAAATGTTGGGTAATAACTCAATTGCGGTGTGTAAGGTGGGAATTTCACACTCAATGGGAAGAGTGGCCTCAACCCCATGGACTAGATGAAATGGTGTGAAACCAGTGGTTGTTTTCACGCCTGTATGGTAAGCCCATAGTGTAGAAAATAACATATGATGCCAATTGGTCTTATGTTTGTTAACCGTGCGCTACAACATGGTCTTGAGGACCTTGTTGACTACTTCGACCTGTCCGTTATAATGAGGGTAATATGGTGAGGCAAACTCGTGGGAGAATCCTAATCGAGATGAGAGTTCGACAAAATTCTCAATCTCAAAATGTTTCCCATGATCAGAAACTAGTTGGAGTGGTACTCCAAAGTGGGATATGACGTGATTAAAGAAAAAACGTGTTGCAGTGTCAGTGGTGTTGTTGAAGGTGGGCATGGCTTCAGCCCATTTTGTGAAGTAATTGACTGCGACAACAATGTATTTGTGTCCATTGCTGGATGGCGGATTACAAGTCATGAAGTCGATACCCTATTTACAAAAGGGGCCTACAGTAATGACTGGGTGGAGAATATTAGGTGGTGCTCGTGCTTTGTTGGTGTAAATATGGAATTTCTTGCATCGCTTCATGGCATGAATGCAATCGTGAAATAATGTAGGCCAAAAATAACCTACTCGGATGATTTTCTAAGCAGTGGGAATTCCTGAAATATGGCCCCCACATGCGTCGCTATGGCAAGCGTTCAAGTCTCTATCGGCCTTGTCAATAGTCAAGCATCGACGAAGTATGGTGTCGACCCCTCGCCGATATAAGATATCACCAATGAGGAGATATCGGGGGGGCTGGTGGTGAATATGACGGCGATCATCCCATGAGAGGTGGTTACCGAACTTTTGGGTTCAGAGGTAGACGAGGAGGTCATCGTACCAAGGATCATCTGAGGTGATATAGAAGAGATGTTCATCAGGGAAGTCGGTATTGATGGGGGCACTGGTAGTATCAGAGGGGAAGGTCATGACTAGTTCGGTGAGGATGAGAGCTTTCTTTCTCTTGGGTGTTGAAAATTCAAGATCGTACTCCTGAAGGATAACAATCCATCAAGCAAATTTTCCATTAATTTTTCGACGGCTGAGCAAGTATTGCATAGGTTTGGAATATACTATGACCTTAGTTGTGCAAAGCAGAATGTAATGACACAGTTTCTAGACCGCGAGGACGACTGTGAGGGCTAGTTTCTCTTCGTGTTTATACTTCAAGGGTGGCCCTGAGAGGTTTTTAATAATGTAGTAAATTACATGCTCATGATCGTCATCACCAATTTGAAAGAGAACTCATGCTACCGAGACAGTTGAGGTTGATATGTAGAGGATATAGTCGCGATTGTAGTCGGGTGCACTAATTAAAGGGGTGTTAGACAACGTCATTTTAAGATCATCAAATTCTTTTTGGGCATCTTCATCCCAGTGAAATGGGATGTCGTGGCATAGTAAGCGAAGGAAACCATGTGCTCGAGTGGCATAGTCTGGGACAAATCATCGTATAAAGTTAGATTTTCCCTGTAGGCTCTGGAGTTGGCGTATATTTCGGGGGGGTGGAATTTATGTGATGGCTTGGACTTTAAGGGGGTCCATGGTAATACCACTTTGGGAAATGATGAATCCGAAGAGGCACCCCATAGTGATGCAGAAAACACACTTGAGGGGGTTCAAGCAGATGTTGTACTGACGACACCATTGGAAGATGATCCATAAATCATCAAGATGTTGGGTGCAGTTCTTGGAACGAGCTGTGAGATCGTCCAAGTATGCGAGGATGATGTGAGCCAGATCGTGAAAAATGTATGTCATAGCCCATTGCAAAGTTGAGCTAGCATTCTTTAGGCCAAAAGGCATGACACGATATTCAAAAGTACCCCAAGGGGTGGTGAATGCAGTTTTGTATTGATTGGCTGGGTGGATTTGGATTTGATTATAATCAAAGAAATCGTCCATGAAGGACAGAGCTTCGTGGCCTGCGCAATTGTCAATAATTTGATCGATGAAAGGCATTGGAAAGTTGTCTTTGGGACATGCATGATTGAGATCATGAAAGTCTGTGAAGACGTGGATAGTGCCCTATTTTTTGTTAATGGGTACAGGGTTGGAAACCCATGAGGTATAGGCAATTGGGTAGACGAACCCAACCGCACGTAATTTGTCAATCTTGGCTTTAATGGTCGTTGCTTTGGATGGGTGTAGCGCTCGTTGTTTTTGACAAACTGGTGTAATGTCAGGCCAGGTGTCAATGCGATGTTCGACAATAGAGGGATCAAGGCTAGGCATCTTTGTGTATGACCAGGTAAAAATATACCGATATTCTTGGAAGAGGGATTTATAGGCGGTGATTTTTTTAGGAGTGCAAGTGGCGCCAATGGTGATTTCCTCGACGACTCCATTTTTTATGGAAATATTGATTTTGATGGTCGGGGAAATGTTGGCCATGTTTGCTTCTTCAAAATCATCAGGGGTAGGAATGGGGTTGTTGAACAAGTTGATATGCCCTGATGGGATAAAATCCTTGGTTTCGACTACATATATAGGGTGTTGGTTAGGAGGTGTGGAGGCTTCCTATGGAAATAAGAGCGCTCTGTGGTGTAGCGCATCCCATGGATAGTCGGTGGTGTTTAAATCTTCGAGTATGTCCTCATCACAGTGGAATTGGTGGGAATACAAGGGATATAAAAGAGTGATATTGGTGACTGTTGCCGTGTGGTTTTCTTCGGGTGAAGAAGAAGTAAGGGGAATTATGCAATGAGATTGCGATGGTTCACTCAACATAAACCAAATATTGAAGTACTGAGGAGTACCAATGGTAGTTGGATGTAAAATTTTCGTAGGGAAATGTATAGGAGAATTGGGGGGATTTGGGGGTAAATCCTCAGATAAGTCATCCAAGAACCATGGAGGAATAGGGAGTGCCTCTGGTTCAGAAGAAATGATATGAAGAATCTCAAGTGGTGAGGTAAGGTCAACCATCGATTCTGTAGGGAGCGCAGGGGTTTGAATCAGGGTCATTTGGCGGTGCCTGTATTCAATGATCATAGGACATTGATATGTAAAATTATCTAAGGATTCACATAAAGAGCAAAGGCATATCATAYGCTCATTGACTGAAGTTGTGACATAATGGATGTCAGTGATTTTTGGTGGGGATGACATAACTAGACTGGGTGCCTGCTGGAAGCTTTGGCGCACTRCGACTAATGTCTGTCGGAATTGCGGTAGTGCGGGGMAATGGTGTGTATAATGGAAATATTCTAAACATATGGCACAAGCAAATTTGGTTTGTAGCCCTTTGCTACTGGAGTTAGGGGAGGTAGCAGTAGTAYTTTCTATAGTGGGGAGCRGTGATGGTGTTTGATTGAGTGKAATTAGGTTACGTAACTCGGGTAGAGATGGGCATTTGTTGGTTGGGTGTCCATCTTTCTCACATAGCACACAAGGAGGTTGGACGTGTGGGTGAAGTGGAGCTGTGGGATATTTCTTCTTTCACCTTCCCCCAGCTATGGCAAGGAGGTTAGTGAGTGGGGGTGTAGAGGGTATGGTGGGAGTGAGTATGGGAATCATCATTGTGATTCCTTCTGTTTGGGGGGAAGGGATGGCTAAGGGACCATCTTTGGTGGATGTAAATACCAAATTGGAATTGTTAACACCATATTAGGGAGGGTAAGAATTGTGGATACTTGGAAATCTTGTACACCAGGTGGAGGGCAGAAGAAGGGGATTTGAGTAATGTCTTGGGGAACTGTCTTTGAAACCGGGATATGGCCTTGGGGAGAGGTGAAATTGTGACCTGGTGGAGTCGACGAGTTCACAGGAGGCTCATGAGGGGGGAGCTCTGCGACTAGTGGGGCGTCAGATATGATAGAAGCCTCCCTAGGAGTAAGGGTATCCTCTATGTCAGTTTCATTGGATGATACGATGCATACTTGATTGGAAGGATGAAGGAGCGGTGGTGCACCATGGTAAGTTCCTAATAATGATGGGTCTTTGAAAATTCTGGGACCCATTTCGATGAGTGGATATGCGTCATGACTCATGTGGATGAGAGAGAGAATGTTATCAATGTTGGCAGAAGGGTTAGGCTCGTAATGTGAGACTTGGTCAATGGTAATGATCTTCCCGTTATGGGGGAACATTATTGTTCGAAATACGGAAGAGGCAACTACCTTCATAGCATACATGTAGCTATGACCGAACAAGATATTATAATCGAGTGGGGCATCGATAACTTCAATGTTGATGAGAATGGTCTTGCCCCCGAGTTTTACAGGGACATTCTGGAATATCCCTTCGAGAGAAGATGGTCGTCTGTCATAAGCTCTTAGGGTAATGGAAGATGGTATGAGTTCAAGGGAACCAAGTTTCTTCCATACAGATTTGGACATGATGCATGTGGATTCTCCTTCATCGATGATGCACCGATGAACCGTAATGTTCCAAATTTTTACTGGGATTTGAAAAGCGATTAGAGAGGGAAGGCGAGGTTCTCTGTTGTCGAGATCAAATGTGATGATTTGAGTATCTGTGGGGTCGACCGCCCCCAAGGCTGAAAGTAATAATTTCCGCTGAGTGGGACAAGTTTGAAGGACTTCTAGGACTAACATGGAAGCCGGGGATTGTGCTAAGTCACCGACCAAACTATAATTATGAGCCACCCTAGCTTGGGGGTTGTGAACATTCCTACACAATGGGATGTGAGGGATGCGAAGAGGTGTTTTGACGTTAGGGTGAGGATTACCAATAGGGGTCTCGTTGGTGTTGGGTTTGTTTCTGAGGGAATGGGAGGAGACTCAGTGGGTGCACGGTATTGACGACTACATGTTTGCAGAAGGATTTATTCCTCACTGTTGAGGAGGATAATATGATCTATGGGACTGTTTGGATTGAGGTATTGTGCCAACTATGGTGGGGTAGGTTGCGTGTCTTGATGGGTATTTATCACACCCTGGTGTGGAATGGGATTATGCATCATGGCTGGGGGTGGTTGTTGCACGTATTGTTGTGGGGCATGCTGAGGGGCAGGCAGTGTTGGAGGATGTGGTAGGCTGCCTGAGTCTTTCATCCATTTAAAATTAGCAATTTGGGGGAAATGATAAGTATAATGACCGAACTCACCACAAAGGGCACAAGGGAAGGTGGTTCTAATAGTATTGTTATTTCTCCCTTGACGCCTGTTGTTATTGCCCCCCTGGGGGTTCTGATTTCCTTGATTCTGGTTGCTCCTAGTAGGTTGGTTTTGTTGGCGGTGATTCCCACCTTGACCTGGGTTGTTACTGTTCCTGTTTTTTCCTTTCTTTTTTCCATTATTCGACTGATGGGTTGGATTTTCCATATTCAATTGTTTGAAATTTTGATATTGCTGAAGGGGAGAGGGTTGAACAAAATTTACCTCGGCATGAGGGTGTGGGGGAGCCATGGGTTGTGGAGGACTAGGGAATGGAAAGTATGGATTCTATGGGAGTTGTGATCCGTAAGGTACATATGAAGGCATGGTGATTTCGCTAGTACTTAGAGTATAGGCTAAGGTAGAAGGGGTACTAGAACTTGTTTGGATAGGTGGGTGTATTGGGGGTGTCGACGGTGGCCCACTGATGGATGGAGGAATAACAACAAGGTATGGTTGTTGATAAGAGGCTGGGAATAATAAGAAGTTCCTCCATATGCCGACGGATATTGAGGTGTGTCATACATTAGTGGTTGTTGGGGTTGTGGACTGTGGTGCGTGGTATTACCAATCAATTTGTCTGTTGAGTGAGACATCCCAGGTTTGTCTTGACCGAATGGCACGGGTTTTGGGAGATCAAGAAGTACTGTGTATAAGTACCCTGATTGTGAATAGATGAGGTCGTATTGTTGAGCCTTACTGATGGCTTCCTCTTTAGATTGAGGGAAGGTGGAAGATACATCTTTACCGAGGAGAGAGACAAGTGATCTGAGAAACCAGTCAAGACATTGTTGTTTGGTGGTTTCAGCTTTACACAAACTACATCGTCTACGCCACTCGTGAATGTGATCAGTGATATGTGTGGCTGAGGTTTGTTTGAAATTAGAGAGTAGTTCAAGCCCATTGTCATGGTTGATTGGTAATTGGAAGAAGGTAAAAAATGCTTTGACCAAGGACTCGAAAGTCGCATGGGACCCCGATTTTTTGTCTACATACCATTTGGCTGATGGGCCAGTGAGTGTGCGTTGAAATAATTGTATTCAGATGGAATCATCCATAATTTTGTTGGAAGAGAACCATAAGTGGAAAGTCATGACATGGTTGGCAGGGTCATCTCTTGTCTCTTGGGGATGTTTGAAGGTAGTTTGGTAGGCATTGCAGTCCATGTGGGGTCATGCAATATAGGATCATTTGTGAGTTTTCTTAGATCTAGTATGTTAAGAGAGGCCAAATATGGCATCTGTAGTGGGGGTGGAGGATTAGTTATAGCCATGGTGTGAGTGTTCTGTGAACCTGACCCTTAAGGGGGGCTAGGTGGGTTGGTACTTCCTCCTTGAGAGGAAGTTGGCCCCCCACTTCCATGTAGAGGAGAGAGAGTGGACGGAGGAACTTGTGAAGTGGACCCAAGTAATGTGGAACTAGGCAAAGTTGTTCCTAAGACAGTGGTACTCACTAGAGTGTGAGAAGGTGGGGCCGATGAGTTGACAAGACTAGGAACTCCCCCTAAAATAGGAGGGAGATTCAGCAAGCGTCTGGAATGACGAGGGTTCTATGGGTCCCCTATGATGTCTGACTAGGTGAGTGGATGTGTGTAAATTGTGATGAGATAAAATAAACAAGAGACTTTGTTAAAAATTTTGAACTTAACACGATATATATCTAAATCAAAATGTAATCATAAGTGCATCATACATAAAGTGTTTTGAAAAAGAAGCATATATGTGGATAAGTGGGTTTTTCCCATGTGAGGAATCAAAGAAAACAAATACTTGTGTCCTAAAAGCTGTAACATCCTTCCTCTCTGTTTGCACCCAATTCGTCACTTGATGAGAAAATTAAGAGTGCTTACATGCCCAGTTGGGCTCTGCTAGGCATGACAGCTGTGAGGTAAAAGGTTAGAAAGAGAAACAACAGAGTTATAAACAAAAATCAAACTAAAACTAATTAAAACTAAGAGCATATGATATAATGAAAAATAAATACAAATGGACCAATATCACCAATGTATAAGCTAATCTTATTGATGAAATCCAAAGGCACAAAGAAGAAAGGGGACTTGGGTCCCTTCTTTCTCCAATGGAAGGCTCGTGAGGCCCTCAAAGCTTGCTCCCCTTACAATGAAAGGATGAAAATGTGGGTGAAAGAACTCCAAGATTATTCACTCAAGTGAGGGGTGAATAGCTCTATGAAATGCAGCTTGTAATGTTTATTGCAAAAGAATGGGTCCTTAGCAATCTCAGCAGCATAACAGTATGAACAATTCCTTGAGAAAATGGTGGTTATTCATGGATTTTTATAGCCCATCATTGGGATATTATGTAACCTCTTTTGAATGTGAAAAGGGGCTCTTTAGGGCTCAATTAGGTCTTTGACCAGCCCACCATGAGGATTGAGCTCGGATTTGGTGTCAAATCGTCTTGGGAGCTGATCCATTAGTGGTTGGGAGGCCGACCAATTTCAATAAATGCGTCGTTTAGCAGGCGCGCGGCTTTTCCGCCCAACAGTCGCGCCTTGTGCACATATGTGCGCTTTGTACGTTTTTGTTACACGCATGCGCGCGCGCACCCAGATGATGTAAAGTGCCTTTCAAATTTTTGGTCATTTGTATAGTTTTTTGACCCTTTTGCAATGCTGAGGAATTAATCTTGTGCCATGAATGACTTTTTTCTGTTTTGACAATGCGAAGTTCTTGTCGCCATGTGCGGACGAAATTTCAGTGATAACAGATGCCCCCTGATGGATGAGGTTAGGAGCATACGTATAGAAGAAATCCATCAATGTTTCTTTTACTGATGATGGTGTTGTAAGGGAGAGCAAGAATGGGACCGTGTAGAGAAATCCTTTGGAGAAGAAAGGAACCTGTAGAGTCCAACCTTCTACAAGGTGCGTAACAATATATAACTGTGTACAAATGAGGCGGGCATGCCCCATGCTCGTATGATGTAACTATGAAAAAAGATGACAGAAATGTTGGTGTAGACAACTGCAGCGCCCTCGAGGGAGGAATGATAAAGGCAGAAGACAATTCTGCAAAGGAACATACTCTGAACCATAGGTAATGGTCACAGAAATAAACAACAATGGTGATGTGGGCATTGGTGGCCCTACCAAGTTCAGAGGTCTTCGACAACTGATAATAAAAACTGCAATAGTCGCAAAGTAAGACCCACCGCAACATGAGAAAGTGTTGGCGTCGAATGTTATGGGGGTCAACGATAGTAGGGAGCAATGGTGTTTCCCCCTGTGTCGTCCGAGATCACTCATTAAATGGTAAATGAGAACCAAGATACTGTCGCCCTTCTGGAAAAGTGTGCTGATGTCGACAAAAGGAGGATGTGACTCCCAGAAGCAAGGGGCTTCATGGAATCTACTGTGGTGAGGAAGTGGCAGAGGTTCATGGACGAAGTCAAGAAGTGTGAAGACTCAAGACTGCCCTTGGTTGGAGAATGCATGAGACAAACAGTGGCCGCAACCGTTTGACAAGGTCGAGTGTCAGGGGGATGCTAAGACCGAGGATAAGTTGTGCCAGAGGCGGAACAAGGTGAAAAAATTCAGAGGGTATGGGTAAGTGATCTGGGTAGTACTCTGAAGATATAGACGATGCCGGCGAGGGTGAATGAGAAGTAATGCTCCAACCAAGGGTGACATGGGTTGCGTGTGGCCAAAAAAGGAAAGCAGGTCGCCAACGGTGACGAAAAAAGTAAAGACTGGGAATAAAAGGCGTTTGTACAATAAATAATGAAAAAATGTGGGAAAGATGTACAAAATACAGAAACGGGTGCCCCAGTGTGAAATGAGTGCCCCAGGGAGGGCAGAAATTTCTGGGAAAACTGATGAAGTGTGGGGGCCCCATTGGAGAGTTTTTGTATGAGGTAGGTGAAATGTAGATAGGTTCGCAGATGGGTAAACTGATGGTGGATAAAATGGTGGGTTCATGATCCTGCGGAGGTGCAGGTAAAAAAGAACATAACCGTAAAGCGATGTGCTGGGAGTCTATATGGGAAGCTAGCAAAATGAGGAGAAGAAGTATGTGGTTAATTCGCAACATGATGAAAGACTACCGGGACTCCCATCCCTAAAGGGTAATGAAGAACAACATGAGTGTCAAAAGTGAAAAGAGGTTCTATGAATGAGACAACTCATGTGGGTAAGAAAACTATCGGGTACCAGTACCAAAAATGCAAATGGAGGTGTGAGTACTGCAGAGCCGGAAATGGGTATCCTAAAGGCCAAAATCAAGGGGTGTGACTGGGAATGTAAATGCAATACAGCGGGAGAGACTACATGCCAGTGCTGAGTATATACCTGAAGGAGTGATGTGGAGGGATGTTGATCAAGTACCTGCACATAGAACAACCAAATACCCAAAGTGAACAATATCTGAAGAGAATCAAAGATATGGGTGTATATTTAACAAATGTGACTATGCGCGTGCGTACCTGTCCATGATATGGAAAAAGGGTGCCCCGGGAGCCTAGGATGAAAAGTGACCCAGGGACAGCCGTGATGTAGGTGGCAGGACACTGATCCCTTGGCTCAAGACGGTTCAAAAAATGGATGTCGTGGGCTCCCGGAATGGTGAGTGGAAGTTTGGAAAAAGGCCTATATATAGATGTAGGGCCCATATTGCCACCTCATTTGTACCTGCTGCTACAGTGAGTTTTCGAGAAGATTCAGAGGAGATTGAGTTATTCCGGGAGAACGAGGTACCCGATCGATGGCGTGCGAGTTTCAGGTTAGTGGTCTAATCATCCTGCATAGCTATAGGTTTCCAATTTTTGGGTAGGGTAGGTACGGGGGGTCGTACGGGGGTTTTGGGGGGTTTTTTGATAGGGTGTGGGCCCCAATGCGTGGGTGACTCAGTGGAAGGCGCGCATGCGTGTGCGCCTGTACACTGAATAAGAGTGCATTAATGCACGTGTGTAGGAATTTAAGGCGCGCCCTAGGGGTGCGCCTGTGGGGTAGACAGGCGCGCATGAGTGCGCGCCTGTGGGGTGAACAGGCGCTCTCACGAGCGTGCCTGTGGGTATGACAGGCGCACCCTAGAGAGTGCCTATATTGTGAACAGGCGCGCTCACGAGCACACCTCTGGGAAAAACAGGCGTGCACACATGCGTGCCTGTATAGTGAACAAGTGTGCATGTGTGCGCGCCTGTGGGTGGTAAAACCGCGCCTTTGAGGCAAGGTTTCAGGGTGAAAATTTTGCTTATTTGATGTATTGGATGATTGCCTAAGATAATATAGGACTCTGGGTTGTGTGCAGATGGCGAGCAGTGATCATGGATGTGCGGTGGCATGAGCGGGACTGGTCGCAGCTGCGAGATGATGTGGCCGATGCGAGGCCAACAGTTCGAGCGTCTTTAGCAGCCAGTGGGTTGCTAAAGTTTTTTGAGTGCCCTTTGATACGGGCCCAGGAGTATTTGCTCCAGTTCCTGCTCGAGATGTGGAGCCCCGAGCAGCACTGCTTCCTCGTGCGAGGAGAGCATATCCCCTTCACTGCGGTGGAGGATATTTACTTCTTGACGAGGCTCCCTTTCCGGGGAACACCGCTGCCGGTAGAGCCTATGCTGCCAAGGGACACGCATCTGCGCACTGTCACCGAGCGATATTTCTCTGGTGAGCACTACATGGTTGGGACGACCATGAGTATCAGTGGGATAGATGGCCTGTTGCATCGTTGTATCGTGGAAATGATAGTTCGGGTGTATGGGTCACGAGCGACCCACCGGATTAGTGGTGGCGAGCTGATTTTGATGGAGAGGGTGGTGGTGGGCCGTGAGAGGTTCGCCTGGGAGTTGACCCTGCATGCACGGATGATCACGCAGCTGGACCGTTTTCGGTCCATGGGCACCGGGGAGTTTGCATTTGGCTCCATCCTGGTGGCCTATTTCTTGGAGAGGGTGTCGATGCTGCGCCCAAGGGTGCTCCTAGAGGCACCAGGGGTAAGAGAGTCGTGTTTGAGGCGGTAGTCTCAGATTTTGGTTTGCCACGGTGGTGGCGAAGGAGGGCACTACTTTTCTGTGCAGACGACGCAGATATGGAGGCAGATGTCGTAGGTCATACTGCGGTACCCCTATGCTGGGGTAGACTTCCGGGGGGACCCGGACATGGTGTTTCCTCCTAGGGACGTGTTCGACCACCGAGGTATGTTGTGTATTTGTATGTTTTGATTGATGTTGTGATTTTTGATATACCAGTTCATATGTATGATGTACAGACACTGATATGATTGGTTGTTGCTTGTTTTGTGTATGTGCATATTTGGCACCTCGCGGGCGCGAGGTGGAGTTGTATAGACCGTTGGTGCAGCCAGAGGGGAGACCTCCACGTGGGGAGAGACGCAGACGGGATGAGGTTGCGGGGCATCCTGCAGAGCCTGCGAGACCGGTGAGGAGGCGTTGATTTGATGACCCTGATGTGGGGCCATCACATGCTCCTCTGGCGGCAGCCGGAGAGTTGGATGATATACTCCGTCGTTTTGAGACGATGTTTCGGGACGTGCCTGAGGGCATGTGGATTTGTATCCAGGACGAGGAGTTCCTAGAGCAGTGTATAGGGTTACCGCCACCATGGCGGTCCATCATGTGACGAGTAGTTGTGCTCGCCACCATGACTAGTGGACACCTGCCACCGGGGCAGGAGGGTCCTGCAGGTGCACCACCACCACCGCCTGGGGCAGGTAGGGGTGGGCCACCACCTCCTCCTGAGGGAGGGGCAGCTAGGGGTGCGATAAAGGCACCCTGATGTATATTTGTAGACCTTTTTTTATTATATAGGCTGGTGAGCCATTTTTTGTACCGATATGTGGCACAGGCCTGCGGGCAAATGTATTTTTGTTGTATGTAAACAGTTGGATGGCCTGAGAGGCCCACCTATATATATATGAGTATACGTGTTTTTTGAGATCCAAATGTGGTTTACATGTGTTTTTCGTGTCGATGCTGATGATGTTGATTTTATCGATATGCTATGACAGGATGTATGAGATGTTTATGTATGTGTAGCTTGATGTGATATATGCCAATCTAGAACCATGTTAGCTATTTCATGTGTTGTTTGATTCAATTCTCTTGGAATATGTGTAAATGTAATGGAATCAAAATGTCGAGATAATAATATAACCTGCAGGTATTTGCGAAAGAGGCACGGATCGCGTACACGGTACACATTGTTGAGTTGGAGAACGACCAGTTGAGAGTCGAGGAAAATGCTAAGGTGACGAATACAACGATGTTGGGCATTAGTCAAGAGGCCAATGACAGCAGTGTATTCAACTTGGTTATTGGTTTTTGGTCCTAAACATATGCCGCTGGAATGTAGCATTTCGTGTGAAGGGGTGTAGAGAGCCCAAGCAGTCGAAGCGAGATTTTGTGTCCAACGGCTGGCGCCGTCGGCGTAACCAATGTGGTAAATTGGTGGAGGATTCATCTGTCAATAGCACAAAGGATAGTTTAGATGAGGGATAAAAAAGATTAAAAACTCTAAAAAAGAAAAATAACCTAAAGTAGCATGACTACGTTTAAGCATAAAATTTCTTGAGGTATAACCCATTGACGGGTTCTTTGAG
>ML829849.1:73498-86126 GCA_009831015.1 Picea engelmannii | reverse complement strand
GTGTTTCGGGTAAAAATGTCATAACTTCTTCATAACAGATCCAAATTCAGTGAAACAAAATGTGTTGGTTAGGGTACAGTCGATATTATTATTTGTAACAGTTTCAGAGAAATTCAACAAATATTCTGTGCGGGGCACCCTCTACAAGGTCGCTCTCTAGAATAAGCCAGAATTCAGAAAGGTATGCCATTTTTTCTATAACGCCTTTTATGAGAGGTTCCAAGTAGTGAAACCTTCGAGAATTGCATAAAACACACTGAAGAAAATTGTGTATCAGTTTCATATCTTTATGCATTACGGGTACAAAGTTATGATTACTTGGATGCATCAATAATACATAATCAGATCCAAGCTATGATTACTTGACCTTCTTGCATTAATACTCCACCCAATCATTCCTTGGATGCATAAATGCATACTAAGAATTTTGTTTCCATATCAGAGACCTTCAATATCGTTGTTGTTGTTAATAATTCCTTAATCTTCTGAAACGCTTCAACGCATTTTCTTGACCATACGAATTTCTTATTCTTCTTTTTCAATTCCGTAATCGAATTTTCTATTTTTGAAAATCCTTCGATGAAGCATCAATAGTAACCTATTAATCCCATAAAACTATGTACTTCTTGCATGTTCATCGGTGCTGGCCATTCCATAATAGCCTCTACCTTCGTTGGATCCACAACGATACCTTCTCTAGAGATAATGTGTCCCAAATAGTGAATTTTTGTTTGATAAAAAGAACACTTTGACAACTTTTCGTAGAACTTGTTTTCACTTAAACACTACAAAACTAATCTCATATGTTCATCGTGCTCCTCTTTTGTTCGAGAGTAAATTAATATATAGTCAATAAATACATGTACAAAATTTTCTGAGTACTCGCAGAACACCCCATTCATTAAAATCATGAATACGCCCAGGGAATTTGTCAATCCCTATGGTAATACATTAAATTCATAATGTCCAAATATTGTCTTAAACATTGTTTTAGGAATATCTTCCTCTTTGATTCACAATTGATGATATCTCGACCTTAAATCAATCTTTGAAAACACTGTCCTCCCCTTCATTTGATCAAATAAGTCATCAATCCTCGGTAACGGGTATTGATTCTTGATCGTGGTTTTGTTTAATTGACGATAATCAATACAAAGCCTCCACGATATATCCTTCCTTATTAAAAAAATTACTGGTGCACCTCACCACCTGTACGTATAAGTCCAAAATCTAATAACTCCTTCAATTTCATATTTGACTCTTTCAATTCAGGTGTCGACATCCAATATGCCGTTCTTGCAATTGGTTATGTTCCAGGTTTTAAATATGTAGTAAATTCCAATTCTCTTTTCGATGGAAACCCGATAGTTCCCCAGGAAAAACATCAACAAACTCCGATACTACTAGAAAGTATTCCAATATTTCTGTGTACCTTTTTTGTTAAGAGATAATATGGCATACAATTTACATCCCTTGAGCATATTTTTCTGTAATTGTAGGGATGTAATAAATCTTAGCAATACTCCTTGGTTTCTTCCTACAATTACTCTACTTTGTCGTAAATCATCAATTAATCTTAATATTTTCATCTTACTGATATGTATCATGTTGTATGATACTAACCAATCCATTCTAATCACAATATCATAGAATCCCAAGGTTGTGACATAAAGGTTTACACTAGTGACAAATTCAACCAAATCAATTTTACAATTATTAACCTTTCCTCCAACTTTTTGTTTGGCTCCAGATTCTAACTCTACATATCTAAACTCGTCATGTTCGATTGTCTTCACCTTAATTATTTTGAGTGAATCACTAGAAATGAAACTCTCAGTAGCTTCTGGATCTATCAAAATACTAAACTATTGATCTGATATCATACATGAAGTCTTGAGCACTGTAGAATGATGCTCGACCCGATGGCTATTCACTGCTACATGAATTCTATGGGACTTTCCAAAATCTCCCATTGTCGTATGTCCTGCTGATCCAACGAATATTTCCTTCTCAATAGGACAATCTATCTGATAGTGGGGATCTCCACAAGTCCAACATCTGTTCTTATGGTCGATGCTCCTAGTTCTAGAGGAAGAATCCACTGGTCTGGGGTTCTGAGGCCCTGATTTGTTCTACAAAATAGATATATATTGTTGTTGTGTTGAGGATGATGTGGCTATTGGTGTGGTGGTTCTCTATACAGAGTCCTATGATTGGTATATTATCTACGTGGTGTAGAAAATATAGGCCCTCTAGGTGTATCATGGTGCCAAGAAGCCTGTCTAACGGGTGTCTTCTGCTACAACGCTCTAAGTGGCATCTATCTTGTCTTCCTGGAAGGATTCCTACCTCGACCCCCAATGTTCAACTCTTCTTCAACAATAAAATATTTTTGTATTGCATCATGCAAAGTCCGAGGCATCAGAATCCTCACCATAGCATGAATGTTGAAGTTGAGATAAAAAACAAACTTGTTAACCTTTAAATTTTCAATGTTCAGGTGCGGATCATATATGAACAACTCCATAAATATAGCCTCATACTAAGGTACTGTACGACTACCCTTCATAAATCATTGAATTCATTGAGTTGGTGCTCAATGAACTCATTAGATAGGTACCTCTCTCGAAAATGATCCTCGAACAATTCCCAAGACACATCTTCAACGAACATATTTAGTTGTGGTAAAAGTGTCTTCCACCAAATAAGCACACTCCCTTTCAGTTGGAATACCATCATGCGGACCTTCATGTTGGAGGTATAATCATGCAAAGAAAAACACATTTCCATGTTCTCCAACCAAGCTTCGATGGCTAAACAGTCCGTGGAACCCCAGAACTCGGGAAATTTTACCTTCTCGAGTTCTCTATGAACACTACCACTAACTACATGAGGGCATTGTGAACCCTCATTAGGTGCATATCCTATGCCCTCATCATGATCAAGGTGATTTATCAACGCCTCTGACATCCTTTGAAAATACCTCATCATACCCATGACATTGCCTACTGCAACATGGTCCTGCTCAACAATATGCTCTTCTTCCTATGGAGAAGATCCCTCGGTTGTCGATGTACTAGGAGGAAGCATACCTCTTCCTCCAATACCCCGACATCTACTAGTTATCCATCCTCTAACCATTATACCTTCATAAACAATTTTAATTTATATTAGTAATACATCTTAAAATTAGAATTGCATTGGAAGTCATAAGGAGTCTAGTGTCACAGAGTAGAACCTTGCCTGATACCATATGAAACGACCCTCTTGGTATAAACCTTAAAGACTGAGTAAACAAGGAATATAATCACTTAGATGAAAAATTATAGAGTAATTTTAACATCACACACTATTTTCAACATTAAAAGATGTAATTAAAGTATTACTTCGCCTATGCAAAAATAAAAATTATATATATATATATATATATATATAGTTACTTGATAGTCTAACACTACTTCTAAGTGATTCTATTTAGAGAACAATACAGAGTTCATGTAAAATCTTCTTGTCTACCTCGCTTGGAGTTTGTGCAACTTGCACATCAATTTACTTTTTTTTTTTTCCACAAGAAAAATACGCTTTATATTCATAAGGATATAAACATATACAAAAACATCGTCCGCAAATAGAGCCAAGGGGAGAACTAAGCTAGTGGGTCGATATAGTCCATACAATCAAGCCAAACCAAAGCCTCAATCACTACTGGGGATCAACTATCTGATCAAAAGATAAGCAGCTAGAACAAACATAAAGTGGCAGAAGTCACATATTGATCCTGATGGTTGGCCCTTCATTGCCATCCTCCCACTTTGTGAAACAAAAAAGGCCCAGAGGCAAATACAAAGCTTTTTTAGAGAGGGTATCTACCTCGCTGTTTTCCTCTCTAAGATGTGTGTGACAGAGAGTTTTCTAAAATAGTGGGTGGCTTCTTTGGTTCTCTCTTTCCAACTTTCGAATGCCACCATATTGAAATCGGCTTGACCCCTCAACCAATCAATAGTAATTTTAGAATCTCCCAGGAGAATAAGCTCGTCGATGGGCAGACGGCTTGCCAGGATGAGAGACGCCCAAGCACCCAAAAGTTATGCCTTCATGTTGGATCCTTTCCCGCAGTTTAGAGTCCAGCAAAAGCACGTGTGTGTGTTAAGCACAATTTTACCTCCCGCTCCACAGAGTGAGCCATCTTGTTGAGAGGCTTCGTCACATCAATTTACTTATGTCAAACATGAGTTGAAATATAAATCATCAATGTAATTCTTGATTTTTATACAACAATACAAATATCATTAATACATTAATGTTTAAAATAAATAACACAAGAATCATTAATATAACTAATTAATCCGATACACCTTTCGTATTTTTATATAACAATACATGTATTCTTATTACATTAATGATTAAAATAATTAACATAAAAATCATTAATAAAGCTAAATGATCCGATACACCATTTATATATATATATATATAACAATACATGTATTCTTATTACATTAATGATTAAATAGTTAAGATAAGAATCATTAACATTACTAAATAATTAGATAAACCTTTTTTTTTTTATATATAACAAAACCTGTATTCTTATTACATTAAATATATATATTTTAATATATATATATATATATATATATATATATATATAGGAATTAGGTGTATATGTAAAAAGTGATTCCTGGACCTTATTAGTAAATGTATGGTTAGTTTAAATACTCTAAAATTCCAACTTTCGAGAAGAAGCACAATAAATAAAAGGCGAAAAAGACAATATAGATTCCAACCCAAGACAAATCTAGAAATTAGGCCAAGCTTAAAAGTACCTGAGTTGTTTAAGGAAATTGTGAAGGCGCAACCAATAGAGGACATTACCACTTACGCTAGACAATGATGAGTGAAAATCCACCTAGGCAGAGGATTCTACATTACCATTATTTATGAGAAGAGCGTCCCTTCTGTTCCCACAAACTTATGGGAAATATCATCGATATGTAAATAACATCATGGATTTACTTTGAAGATTAAAAGCTACTCAACCATATTTTAGAACATGATTTTCACTACAACGAAACAAATACCATCTACGGTATGATATCTTCAGAAGGTAATCATACACTTCAATATAAGATACAAACAATCTCAAGACCTAACTATAGTTATATGGGAATACATTTTTGCGTTTGCACATTGTTGTTTTTAAAAATTGTTGTCAAGCTACACCCATTATAATAGTTGGTAGATTAAGTAGAAAAGGATATATTTTAGTTAAATAAAACTATATATATATATATATGTGTGTGTAATTTTCCAGTAAATAAAAATTTACAATCGGTCTATATAAATTGGTATACATCTTCAGGAATCTCTATCTTAAAACATGAATATCGAAAACAATAAATATCGTAACCAAAATATTAGATGTTGGTGATGTTGATCATTTTTCCTCACTCGACGCAATGTCCCTTATCGCTTGCTAACCAATGGACTTCACCGGTACCTCCCAACCAATGCTAGGGGCACTCTTCTTCCCTGTTATCCCCTCGAGACGCAAAGGGGTCACACACAGAAAACCAGAACGTAACTCAAGATTGTCCCCACAATGAGAGGCTTCCACCTCTTTTGCAAAGCTTGTAGCCCAACTCACATGAGAAAACTAGTCACGATTATTTTTGACAACATTTTAGTCGTCTGACATTAGGGTGTTTTCCTCCTTCCTCTTCCTTATTTTTATAATAAAATATCTCTTAACACTTGCTAATTCATGCATAGTTAAATAATTTTTAATAATTGAATTAAAGATTATTCACCCCCAACACATGTCACAGTTTCCTCAAGTTTCACATGTTTATTTATTTTTAATTAAATAAATTTAGATTTTTTCCTCACCTCCTCAATTAGTTCCTATATTTTCTCCTAGTCATCCCTTAGTTCCCCAATTTCTCCTTTATTGTGTCTCCTAACTAATTTGCAGTTGGAGTTTGATTATGACTCTTCTCTTAGTTAGGATTTAGATTCTATATTGACTTAGGATTCTAACTCTATGTTGACAACTCATTCTCTCATGAAATAATTTCTTTTTATTAATTTCATGCACACATTGTGCATATTTCTTAATTTTTATTCTCCCTTTTCTAGATTTTAATTAGTCTAAATCTTCTTAGATCTATTTATATAAAATTTATTTAGGCATAACAATTAGACTTATATTTTATTATGTTTCTAGTTATAAATTTATATACATTTATATTCTCTTTTCTATCAGTTTTAAGTAATTGTTTTATTCTCTAAGGTCTTCTAGATTTTTATTAACTCATTAATTTATTCATGTGACGTTCCCTTCAAGATGCACCTACATGCTCCAAGGGTGCCACTAGAAATTTGACTTAGCTTGGAAATTGTCTGATGCTTGGAGTCAATACTCCACTTGTCAACCTTGTGTGAGACTAAGGGATTACTGAGGAATAAGGAATCTGCCTTATTGTGCACCCCTCAAAAATCATCATGAATGACTGTCTCAGTCTACCCTCATGCCATTGTGAACCTCTAAGGAAAAAGGTAGTCGTTAACATTCATGTCAGGTCACGATGGGAGTGCTAGTAGGCTATGAAAAGGGCGCTACCACACCTCTCCCTCATCTATCTGATATCTGTGTATGACGCCTTTACTCCATGAGTGGGTTGGATTAGTAAGCGTCTCCATGCTTGCATCCACTGAAAAAATGATGTTAATAATATTATACATAAAATCCATAACTGAAATCATCATCATAATATAGGTGTAATAAAATCAAGTACTCATAAACAAAGTCAATAGTCAACTCCCCGACTCAATCCAAAGTCCAAGGTGTTCTGGCGATGCCATCATCATCCTCATCGTGTCATGTCTCCTAAACACTCAGGGAACCTTATCATAATATCATGTCAATTCTATACATAAATATAGTTAACATATCAAAATTTCAATACTCAATGACGACATCATTTTTAACTCATAAACCAAAGCATCTAATCATAAAGTATCATGTTTTAACTAGATCAATTGCTCACAAGTGTCCTCAAAGAATAAATCAGTGGTATAAAATGTGATCAATAGAACTGGATGTTACATAAAAGAAGAAGAATTAGAGGAAGAAGCAGAAGATACAGAAGAGAAGAAACCAGAAGTAGATCAAGAAGAAACATGAGACAATCAACAAGATTTCCATACACTTGATAAAACACCTAACCACTGGGTTCAAGAGAATCATCCATTAGAAAAAATATTGGGGATAAAAATGTAGGAATAGAAACCTGAAGAAGAAAACAAGCACCAAAACAAAGACATCGAGCACTACTATCCACAGTTGAACCAAGCAGCTTTGAGGAAGCCGACAATGATGAACATTGGATCAAGGCCATGGAAGAAGAACAAAATCAAATAGAGAAGAATGAAACATTGGAGCTAGTTCCAAGACCTAAGGACAAAAATGTGATTGGTACAAAATGGATGTTCAGAAATAAAATAAATGAATATGGACAAGTAATCATAAAAAAGGCAAGGCTAGTATGCAAAGGATATGCTCAAGTTGAAGGAGTAGATTTTGAAGAAACGTTTTCTCATGTTGCCAGAATGGAAGAAATTAGAATGATCTTTGCCTATGAATGTTCCAAAAGGATCATAGTATATCAGATGGACGTTATCTCAACATTTCTTAATGGAGAATTAGAAGAATAGGTCTTCATAGAACAACTATAAGGGTTCCTACTATTAGAAAGGGAATACTATGTTTGCATATTGAAGAAATCTCTATATGGAATCAAGTAAGCCCATAGAGCCTGGTATTCAAGTCTGGACAAGTACTTACAAAAACAAGGATTCAAAAAGGGAAATGCAGATAGTAATATCTACATAAAAGTGGATCCAATCAACATACTTATCATTGAAGTATATGTGGATGACATCATATTTGGAAGTTATGATGACAGGTTGAGTAAGAAGTTTTCCAAAGATATGCAAAATGAGCTTGAAATGTCCCTACTTGGTGAGATGACTTTATTTTTGGGACTCTAGAAATCTCATCTAGATGAAGGTATTTTCATTTCCCAAACCAAGTACATCAAAGTAGTGTTGAAGAAGTTAGGAATGAAAGATTGCAAACCCATAAGTACACCTATGGTGTCTGGTTGCAAGTGAGAAAATGAAACATATCAAAGACTCTCTAGATCAATGATTGGCATCCTACTCTATGTGACAACCTCAAGACCAGATGTGATGCAAGCAGTTGGATAGGTTGAAAGATTTCAATAAGCACCAAAGGAAACACATGTTGTGGCAGTAAAGAGGATCTTCATATATATCAAAGGAACAACAGAGTTTGGATTGTGGTATCTGAAAGGGAATGAGATGAATATGGTCACCTACACATATGTAGATTGGGCAGGAAGCATTGATGATAGAAGAAGTACCAATGGAGAA
Organism: Picea engelmannii; assembly: GCA_009831015.1. Lineage (NCBI taxonomy): Eukaryota > Viridiplantae > Streptophyta > Pinopsida > Pinales > Pinaceae > Picea > Picea engelmannii. The sequence continues at coordinate 77,669 of ML829849.1, read as the reverse complement.
ACCTTCTACTTGGGTGATTCTCTGGTGTCCTCGTTAAGTAAGAAGCAGTCCTAAGTATCATTGTCTACAACAAAAGTAGAATATATTGCAACAACAACATGTTGCACTCAGTTCCTCTAGACGAAGAAAATCATGCAAGAAATAAAAGTAGAATATTACAAGCCTATTTCAATATTCTATGACAATACCAGTTCTATAAGTATCTCCAAGAATCCAGTGATGCATTCCAAGACCAAAGATATTTCGATAAAGTTGGAGTAAATTGGGACAAGTCACATAAAAGAATGTCAAGTTTGAGTACATTGGGACAAAAGAAGAGATTGCATATATCTTCACCAAACCTCTCCCAAGAGATACATTTGAGTATCTTCGATAGAAACTTGGAGTAGTTTTTGTCGGCCCATAATGATCTACACAACATTTTGCAAAGAAGATAGGGGGAGAGAAATCGTCAGGGGGAGTTACCCTTTTCAATTGATGTCAAAGGGGGAGAGAAAAAATTTCAGAAGCATGAAGATAGGGGGAGAAATGGTCACAAGGGGAGTATGAGTGTTGACATCAATGTCAAAGGTGGAGATTGTTGAAAAAATGGTTTTCATTGATGTCAACCCTAGAAGAAGTCCAGAAGCCTATAGAAGTGATGGGTGTATTTGAAGAAGTCTCCAAAAGGGTCCCCTTATGACATAACTTTAGTCATGGCCCTCATAGGAAGACGCTTTGAAGTACACAAGAATCCCTGGAAAAATGGTTAAGTGGTTAAGTAGTTAAGAAGCCCCAAAGGTGTGGTCATGAATCCCAAAGTTGATTGAGGAAAACGAGGGTGAAGGGAATTGAAAATGGATGAAAAAAATCATTGGATTAATATTCCTCATCAAGTCATTTCCAACTGTAGGTGGCACACCACGTGGTTCCTCATAGTTGAGAAGTTATGTCCTCTTAAATATGAATCCCCGAAAGCAAGTGAAGAAGCCTCAGATCTAAGGACAAAAAGTTACAAGTCGGCCCCAAAAATTAATTAAAGCATAAAATTTGTTGCAAAAAAAGAAGTTACAGTTCAAATTGAAGATCAAGTAAAGAAGTTACTTGGAAGGTTATAAATACACATCAATAACGTCTCATTTATTCACCAATAAAGGATGTGTTTTATTAGCGAAAAACAAAGTAGCGAAGGAGGGAGTGCTCAGAGCCATAGATTGGAGAAGGTTTTTTGAAAAACCCTATTTGAGAAGATCCCCATAGGTCAAGTATAGGGTGTCTCATGGGGCCCCCATTGGTTTTCTTGGTATCATCATTTCAGGCCCTTCCTGTTGCTCGGTCTAGTCCCACAAGGCTGAGAAATGTTTTGAGGAAGGTATTCTTATTTATTCTGAAGTTAAGGAAGGTATGAATATCTGATATCTCATGCACCAATTTATTCACATGTTGAAGGGTATGTTCTTATATATGTTTTGAAGGTTATATATTGATGATATTTTCACATTCTTGAGGCATATCTTGGAGGTATTATCACATGGTTGAGGTACAATTGGATATTTTGGCACATGTTTACGACACATGTTGGGTATATGCTTTGAGGTATGGTATATGATTTGAGGCACATATTGGATGTCTTGGCAAATGGTTTGATGCATATCCTGGTGATTTTGAGCACATGATTTGGAGGATATTCTTGGATATTTTGGCATGAATTTTATGTGGTTGTATCATTTTTTATTACGATAATATATCAGTATCAGTGACAACAACAATGACAAGTTGATTCTCTTATTTATATTCAAGGGCGGAAGGAAGGGGCAAGGAAAAGGAATTGTAACTTCCTTTAGGTTGGATCCTCCTTCCAGTTGGTGTTGGATAATTTTGGAATTTGGTTCTTCCTATGAATGTAATCTTCTGATATAAAATAAATAATTATGTGGTTTTCTCCCATTTGGGTTTCCACGTAAAAATATTGTGTGTTGTGTATTTGTGTTTGTATGTTTATGGTATCTTGAATTTAATCATAAATGAAAAATTGTTGATATCTTAAATGCTTTCATATTGTGATTAAAATTGGTAAAAAGTGCCTAATACTGATTCACCCCCCTCTTAGTTTTAGTGAATAATCCAACATGTTACTAGCATGCTCACTTTATTTACTATTTATAATAAATGATATTCATTTGTATATGCATATTGTCTTGTGCATTGAACATATTATAAAAGGATGTTTCCCTCTCGAAGTGGATTATTATTCAATGACTCTTTATCATTCTCAAGGATGTATTTACTTCGTTTTTTTATTCTTATTCAATTTGTGGAGTTTGGTTCATAAAATTTTCTTTCAGAGCATATGATCCTAGGGTTTTTCTCCTTCAAACAAGTTACCATGGAATTTTTTCTACAATATTTTTGTGGGAATTTTTATATAATGAAACTTTTGGGAGAATAAGAACACACAGTGAAGTACATGTTGTAAAAATTTCAAGTTTTGGTTTGCTATATTTTCAAAAATATAGGTTGTGGAAATTAAGGATTTTTACTAATCCTGAAATTAGTGTCAAACATGTCATCTTGAAATATTTTCTATAATTGTTTTTGTGAAGATTCAAATGGAAATTTTTTTGTGAGACTAATAATACATAGATAAGTACCTATGGTAAAAATTTCATATTATCATTAATTATACTTTTCAAGTTATAGGCTGTGGAATTTAGGGATTTTGACTAGACCTAAAACTAGTGTCAAATAGGTGTTTTGGGTAAAACAATCATATACACTTATATAAATATAAAATTGAGCGTCGCCAGTTTTTTTTTAATATAGTATGGACCATATTATTTCAATTTAAAATTTCATATGTATATATGAAAACTTGAAAACATTGCAGTATATGCAAGTTCACTCTCTTGAAAAACAAACAATTTTTTGTTGGGAAATTACTGTAACTTTTCCTTGGCACATCAAAATTTAGTAAAACCTATGGAATTGTAGAGAAGACATATCAAGATACCATATACCAAAATTTTAGAATTAGAGGTGCATAAATTTCATATTTATATCAGGTGAAAAGTCAGTGTGTAGAACAATCTCCAAATCAGGGTTTTAAAGGTACACAACTTACAATTGACATAAATTTGATTGGAATATACATTTTAGGTGATTTAAACGTACATGCCACATGGAAAAGGGTTTTGCAAAAAATTATACACCAATTAAATGTGTAGAGAGCTCAACCTTGACTCATGAAGAAAGTGAAGAGATACATAACTAGCTATCCAAATTTGAGAACTAATTTAATGAATTGAGTGATAGGTCAATAGCAAAGAATGATTTCGTAAACACTCAAAGAAAAATAAAATAGATAGAAAATAAGATGGATCAAAAGAGGGAATAGATGTAAAAGAATATGGATGAAAAGATGGAATATATGGAACAAAAAGTGGTGTTCATGATCATACGAACCCTAGATGAGAGGCTCCCTATGTGACTGAAGGGACTCATGACAATAAAGGTAGTATTCATGTTGAACGATATTCCATTAATAAGAACATATTAGAAGGATCTAACTATAATAGTAGAGTTAATTATGGATCGGTTCCTAAGTTTATCAACTTTCCCAAGGTTGGATTAAAGAAGTTTGATGGAACATAGGTATTTACATGGATCAACAATATAGATAATACTTTGAATTGCATAATATTATAGATGATAAACAAAGTATTTCCTTAGAAACTTTGTACTTTGAGACAAAACCCTATCAATGGTATTAATTCGTAGTTAGAAGGAAGCCTCATTCTTATTGTTATACTTGGGATTTATTTACAAGAGACTTAGCAACACAATATGGAAAAGTTTGTGAACAAGATTACCGATGAGTCCTCAAAATGATATCACTTTTTCTTAAATACTTAATAGTTTTGATTATCTTTTTTCACCAATAAGGCCATTTTTTATCTTTGTAATCTCATTTTCCACCTATTCAAACCACAATTCCTAAAAGTTATATTTGGATTATGTTTTCAACCTTTTCTTGTTTATATTATGAATTATAGAGTAGGAGTGTAGAAATTAGTTAAAGTTTGAACAAATGTTTCAAATGAGAAACTTGTAGTGTGGATAAAAATGTTAAGCTCTAATATTGGCTCATTACCCCTTAATTGGAGCATATTATATTAGTAATTTTATTTTATTT
>ML829849.1:57299-68547 GCA_009831015.1 Picea engelmannii | reverse complement strand
AGTCTCCTATATATACCAAGGAGACATTTTCATTTTGAATCATCTTGTACTTGAACATTTAAGTGGGGTAAAAGGAGGTTTCCCCCTCGAAGAGGCTTATTATATGAAATTATCTCTCTTTCAAGGCATTGAGTACTTTTTCTGAGGATTTTCTATGCTATATTGATATTTGGTTCTTAACAAAAAATCACAGGTTATGTTATTAAAAAGGTTCGGTCAATGGGATTCAAGCATTCACAGACTCATCATAGCTACTGCAAGAAGATCGATGGGGGAATTAACAAGAAGAAGAACAAATTATATGATTTGAACGCATATGGACAAAGAACGTGCCCAAAAAGGTAAATCAATGGAGGTTTTAAGTTCCAACAAGTTTTATTCATTCATTACCATGAATCAAGATCGTGACAATCTCTTGTTGTTATCATTTTAGCATCTAAAACCATTTTACCATGAATTATTTGTTATCTTTCCATAAGTAGTTGTGTAAAGATTCTAGTTTGAAAACTTTATATATACCATCACTCTCACATTTGAGGATACAAATAATGGAGAGAATAGTATGAATATTCTGTAACTTTCAGTGTTTGATTAATATATGCATCTTCCCTTTGATTTTTATGAGTTATTGTCTTAAGTGTTGTAGCTAAGTGTTGTGTTTGCTAAGTCTTTTTTAAGGAGGGACCACTTCAATAGGTATGAGGCCAAATTTTTTGTAGATAACTTTGTTCATATTTTCATTTCAAATAATTATTTATCAAACTGTAAAACTCTTTTCATTCTTGTTTATGATGTTTCTCTTTACATAGGCATGTTCTTTACTATTATTGGATTAATTTTACAATTTTGTTTGTTTGAAAGTTGAATGGAATTGATTTCATGTTTGATTCTATAATGAAATGATTGTATAATTTTGTTTCACCAAACAAAGCATACAGGGAACAAATTTCTATTCCAAAGTAAAGTGTTGCCACCAATCAAACCTAAAAGATTACGATCATAGTAGTTTTTAAATTGAGTTTTCATTGTTGAAACTTCCATGCCTACATTTATGAGTGACGATGAGATTGCAACACTTTTCATTTTCAATCAAATCATTAATAGGTTCAGAGTCTTGAAATATATTATCACTGATCATGGTATTCACTTCTAGAACCGAATGATGTCAAAGTTAGCATCGAAGTTAGGTTTCAAGAAGGAAGATTCATCTCCTTATTATCCATAGGCTAATGGTCAAGTAGATGGTGTCAACAAGTATCTCAAGAGTATCCTTCAACGAATTGTCAATGTGAGAAAATCAAATTGGAATTTGATGCTTTATTCAACATTATGGGCATATCGAACTTTGGTCAAGACTGCTACTGGATTTTCACCTTTCCAAATCGTACATGGGGTGGAGGCAATTATATCGATTAAATGTGAAATACCCTCATTGAAGGTTACTGTTGATCTTCTTCTCAACATGTCAGAGTTAGAGATGCATCTTATTCACATGGAACATCTTGATGAGCAACAGCAAGATGTTTCCATAGATAACGAGGAACACAAAAAACATGTTAAGAGTGAATATGATAAGTCTATCTGCCCGAGGATCTTTTCTGAGGGAGAACTTGTCTTGGTCTATGATCAGGACAAAGACGCTTTGGGGGAAGAAAAATTTAATCTGATGTGGCATGACCCTAACATTGTGAGGCATTCCCTACGAAAATCACCTTATGAGTTGGAGGATTAAGAAATGGGCTCTATCTCAAGAAGTACTACGCTTGAGCATTGATTCCCAGACATCTATTCTTTGTAATTATTATAAATTGGTAGTATTTAGGACTAGTTTTAGTTTCATTTATTTCTCTTTGGTTTTGATTATCGTGCATTTTATTGGTTGGTAGATGCAATGAGACTCTTTGGTCTTCATAGGGTTCATGGGCGGTGCTATCCATCACACCCAAAACCTTTCTTTCATAGCTTGGGTGATTTACTCGCCCATGTGCCAATTAGTAACTTTCAGAGGTGCTTTTCTTAGGTCAACAAACAACAATGTCGTTGAGTATAGAATTGTGATCAAGCTTCTTAGATACACAATTACACATGGAATCCAATCCCTTGAGGTATTTTACCCTCTCAGGGGTAGCATACTTTGGATACCCTCACAATGGTATCATATACCTTCTTGCATGAGATATCATGCATCTTTTCTCAGATCCAAACTGAGTCCTTTCATTCTCCAATTAATACATGATGACTGCTCAACAAACCATGATGTGCTTCTTGTAAATGCTTAAGTATTAGTGCACCTTGATGCTCCAAGTTAATTCATTGATACTCCATGTGTAACACTTACCTAGGCACGATGATATAACCTTCTTTCATGTCGTGAATTTTTGGTTACCTTGCGATTGTTGATTATAATGTCATAACATATTATAATGTCCTCTCCATTACGACATTAAAGTAAGTGAATACTGTAGTGGTAAATTTGTTTTTTAAACAACAACAACAATTAGTATAATTGATATGCCACAATAACATACATTACTATTACACATACTATTCTCACCTACATCATTACACAACAAGAATTATATACATCATCACTATTACTAATAACTCAATCATAACACAGACGATGACAAAAGATGTTTACCCGCCAACCTACCTTGCAAGGTTAGGACCTCCAAGACACATAATCAACACTCAAGTCCAGGATCCATATAATTGATTTTGACCATTAAAGGTCTCAAGACTGGCAACTATTACAAGGAATAAGGAGGTATCTAAATCCCATAACTCCAACTCTATATTACACAATTCAAGGCTAGAATCATCAATTTACACAAAGTACTAAATTTGAAGTGATTTGGTTAGATAATTAGCATTTTATCAAGAGTTTATATTATTTCGAAACCAACAAAAATCGATCTAGATATATATATGTAATAGCAGTTAATAATTACTAAAATAAGGTGTATCTTCACACAATAACAATAATTCTTTATTTATCTTTTCAAGAGAATTTCATGACTATCACTCATTAAGCCTAACCATAAAGATATCCAAAAGTATAATGTTATCTGCAGTGATCAAGTCTATGTGACTTCGTGCACTAACAATAAATTTAATGATACCATAGTAACAACCTTCTCTTAAGAACCTATAATAGAGCACTACATGATTGTAAATCCAATTTAACACAAGGCTCAGTTCTATTTAGATTTTGTTGAGTAACTTCGACAAAAAATATGACTAAGAATTAACCCAAAAAGAAAGCAATTTAATTGTCATATTCACAAGGTAAGCCAATGATCCGGGTGGATATTAGTGGCCACCCACCTATTCCACTGGCTCGAAAAACATTTTTCCACCTTGGCAATTTTTCGATAGTTTTTAGGGTTCCAAACTTTTGGGGCCGTTTTGAGGCCCTAAACGACGTTTTTTGGGGATTTGGGGCCTAGGTGACTACTAGAGGCACTAACATGGGCTAGTCGAAAATTATTCTTCTCGGTTATACCTTTCCAACGGGATATCGTGTGCCTAAAACAAAGATCGTATGCAAAAGTTACGACCCCAGAAAGTTGATGTACTAACTTACCCAAACGGGGCCCACATGACTTTTGGCACTTCATCTCCTAGGAGTAGGTTTTTTGATGTATATGGTTTTTGAATTTCTTGTTTATTGTAAAAATGCCTTTAGATCCTCATTGTAATCATCTTCTTTCGAATGAACGCAGTCAACACATCTCTTTTGAGAGATAAGCTGCCACCATTCCAACAAGCTTGTTTTCCGCTGCATTTTACAGTTTCAACTTAATTCCTTATTGAATAGAGAACCAATTTTACTATATCTTTGTTATTCCATGTTAAGCACATTTTAATAATCTATATTCATTTCATTCTGCTCATAAAATCCAGATCAACCAATACTAGTAGAAACTCAATAAAAATATAATATACTGTACGAAAAACCATTTAGTCACCAATTCAATTATACCACTCTACTATACTTATCTAGATGTTTATTCTGGTTTAATTTATTTTCAATTAGTTAAACCTTTATATAATTGATATAAACAACATAATACTAATATTTATGGGTAGCAACCATACATACAAAGGAATACTTAATAAGTTTTCAATCCAAATCAAGATCAAATTATTAGAATTCATCAAGTAACCCTTTTACCAAATCCAGTGCCACGTAAATTAAGGCTCCTTAGTCTCATATCATTCAAGAAAGTGATTCAATAATACAAGGAGAAAGTGCATTCATTAAAGTTGAATGCTTACTACTTATTCGACATATATGTTAAAAAATTTCCTAGGCAAGTGTTTCTCATCACTTAGGAACCTAGGGGGTGGGAAAATGTCTAAAGTGGACCCTAGTCATTTAATTCATGTGATATGAATTAAAAGTGACTTTATGACTTAAGTGAAGGGGCTAAGTGACTGGAAATTAAATATCAACCGCTCATCTAATCTAATCTCAAACATTGGATTAAGAAACTCTTCACATTCCCTCATTGAGTCGATTAGGGTAAGGAGGCACCTCACATTTCAGTTGTTGAGATGATTTTGGAGAGAGTTTGAGAGATAGAAGTCGAGTTGAAGTAGAGATGATATTTTCTAAAGGTGGCATGGATTCCAAGAAACAAAACTACAACACAGAGATCGAGGAGAAGGTACATGGAAGTTCTGGGCCGTATGATACAGATTTGTGGAGGCCGTATTGTTGTTTTTCTGACATAGATATCGAGAAGAGGCTATTACATTATTTTTGGAGAGTTGGCATGCTTTCCTAGGTACTCATACTATACTTTTAAGAATAGAAATTTGGGTTGTTGTTTTGGAATTTTTTTTAGGGGCACAAAAATCGAGGAGCTGACCTGTGCATTTGTATAGGAAATTATGGCACAAATTTCTAAGAGTATTTAGCTCAGATTCCGAGGAGGAAACTTGGCATGGTTTTTGATATAAGTCTATAATTTATTTCTAAAGATAATGATTGATGTAATAAATTCTCTCAGAGCTCTGAAATAATAAAAATCCCCTCTCACTGGTTTTCCCCTTGTGGGTTTTTCTAGGGTCAATGTTAGACCAAAAATATCTGTGCATTTATTTCTGAGTTAGTGTGCTACTAATCGAATTATTTATTTCTGCATTTAATGTTGTTCAGAATCCTCATGTTTCATTTCTGAGAATTGTGTATATGCTAAGAAATTGTTGTTGTCATAAAATTGGGTTTTTGGCATTAAACTATGATTAGTCTCAGTGAGACTTGAAACTGGGCAGGGTTTGAAAATTTTACATGGTATTGTTGACGGGCGAAATTGACCGCTCGTCAACTGGAGGAGTGAATCCGGTCTGGGGTTGTCTAAATAACCCAATCCATTTGGATTAATCCACTCCGATGGGTTTAGCGGCTCCGTTGGCCGATCTAAGTCCTAGGAAAATGAAAAAACTAAACTAAAGAAACTAACTAAGTGAAAAACAGCTGCTGCAACTATATACAAGTCTAATATGTATTCACAGTTCGCTAATTAATATTTATAAAACAATAATCCTACTTATTAAATGATTAAATCTCTATTATATATACAGTATTCACAAAATGCAAATTTTGATCGAAATTTGCAAAATCATATATGAATTGTCTTATGACAGCGAAGCTAGTATTTTTTTTTTTTTTTTTTAACTAGAACGATTATGTTGTATTAATCAGCTTTCTGGAAAGCTTGAATCAAAAAGTTACATATCTGAAGAAGGTTGGTGATCTCTAACAGTGTTGCCAACCTTCTTGTGAGAGTCTTGGGAAACCAATCCCATTTGCTTCTTGTACTAATTTGAGAAAATGACAAAAATTGCATACATGAGTAAATTCTCACAAATTGTGAGCATAGTAGAAGACAGAAGCAAAACATTAAACCGAGGGGGATGAAAATTTCCCCTGAATGTAGGGGTCCAGCTTTTTCTGAGAACCTAAAGAAATGTTGGAGGCCGCCTCCTTTTCTCTGCGTGCTTTATTGGTATTTCACCCTCGGGTAAGGGGTGGAGACGGAACTGCATTGTCTTCCGGTTCAGAAGTTTCCACAGAGCCTCTAGAAGGGATTGAAACATCCTGACCTGCAGAGGCAGAAGGTTCCGAAACTGAAGCTCGAGTTTCTTTTTCTGCCATTGTTTCTGGGGGGGTGGAATCCGGAGGGATTTCGTCTGCCGGGGGATCTTCCTTAGCTGTTGTTGCTTATGGATCTAGGACTTCATCCTCCTTCAGCGCATCAAAGATGTTTTTATTTTCTAGAGTTGCCTCTGCCGTATGGGTGGCCTTTGGGGCCTGGGCTAACGGATCCTTTCGCCTTGGCTGCCTTCGTCGGTTAGTAACTGGCTGAAAATCATCTTCTTTGACTGGTCCTGGCTCCTCATAGGTTTTGGGATAACTTTTTGCGAAATGACCGTAAGCATGGCACCGGAGGCACTTAAAAGGAATCTGCTCGTAGTCTAGCTCTTGGATATGGCACCATTCCCCCAGGGAGAGTTTAATGGATTTCGGAAGTCCTTTTTCGAGATTAACCTCAACACAAATACGAGCGCAGGTAAACTGTTCCCCCTTTGGCTCCGCCCTGTCCAGAAAACGCCCAAGCTTATTTCCAATGTCCTCCAGAGGGCTTATCCCCCAGAGATGCAATGGTAGGTGAGGCAGCCTAACCCAAAAAGGGGCTGCTGTGATCTCGGCTCCGGGGTTGAAGTCAAGAGTCCAGGGGGCTAAGAACAACCCTCTCGACCCCATGAAATAGGGACCAGATCTGAAAACTAAATCACGGTCCACTTTCCTCGTGAAGCTGAAGACAAAAAAACCCTTGCCTACAACGTATAGAGTAACGTTTCCCTGTATCAGCATCTTCCAACGATCATCCATCCATGCCTCCACTGTTTTGGGGCTTGGCCATAACCCCGTAAACTTTTCGATGAGGGCATTTTCTGCTAGAAGGAGGGCAAGCTTGCAAGGGTCCTCTGAATCTAGCTCCAGAGAAGGAATCTCCTCCATCTTCTTAACAAAATTAGACGAGAGAGGAGGCTTTGATTTAGGTCCTGCTGAGCGGACTAATGTTTTGAAAGCTTCCAAATGGTCTTTTTCCAACTCTGCGATCGGGACTGGGGCCATCGTTGTAGGCGACGACCACCAACAAGCAAGAGGCGGAGCAAGTCGTAGAGGCCATGTCAAAACGTATGCCAGACGAAGCCACAGGCAAGAGGGATCTGCGGCCCTGTATTCACCCTGGTCATTGCTCCAGTCGAAGACGCGCCCCTGCTCAAAACCAAAACGCATGCAAACACAGGCGAAAGGGACACTCTGATACGCCGGACCTTGGCCCTGTATTCATCCATGGTTTCTGCTACATTCGAAGGCGCTTCCCTGCAATCAAAACTAGCCCGGAGGCAGCTAGGGTTTAGGCCCTAGCCGCGTTGCTTCCGTCTCGCTCCATCCGGATTCTCAATGGTACAACGAAGCTAGTATTTTTTGACTTTTATAACTTTTATGAAAAAAAAATGAAATGCCAGCTATCTAAGCTAATCAATAAAAATAACAATCTGTACTGTAAATCTGAACTACAGAGAATTCTTATATTAATTAAACTATTAAAATGAAAATAGAAAACTGACCTGAAATTATTATCTTCTACTCGTCCTGTACATAGCATCTGCGTTCACTGTTTGATGAGGCCAACCCACACCAGATTTTCCAATACTTCACGTAAACACGAAGCAACAACGCTTTTGAATGCTAACGACAGAACATGTAAAGGATGAAGCAACGACAATTTTATAATTTACAAATGATTACATTAAGATAAATCTCACTGCAAAGATTTGTATATAACTGCTCATTTAACAAAGAAGATTAACCTTCTGCTCATTAAATTGAAACAGGATAATTTTTGTATGTAAAATGAGAGACATCAAATATGGACACTATTTAAATCCCATCACATCAACCTGTAACAAATTATGATATCTAAAGTAGTCAAAAATTTGATTACAAATTGAAATGAACAAAAACTTGAACAAAAGTATGATATATTGAAGCTAAAGCCATACAAACATCTACTTTCATTCGATTCTGAATAATCATCAATCCATAGTCTATGCTCCCAAGCAGCGATGATCTTTGTTTACAAAAATAATACATATATAAAGGCCACAGGATCAAAACATTCCTTGTGGAAATTATCAAAATTGTTGCAAAAATTATGGGAATACAATCTCCCAAATTCCTATTTCTATTTAAGACTAACAGCCTAATCCAAAACTATGTAAAGAAAAAGCATGTTCAAAGATGCCACATTCGATCCAGTCTCCTTTAAAATTCGTGTGTACCTGTCAATGCACAAGAATACATGATTTTCAGATTGTATTTTAGTAGTAAAATCAAAACAATTCAAATTTTCATAACTAGCTACAAAATCTCACGATTATGTAGCTAGTTATTATTATAAACAAAATCGTGTTTTATTCATTCAATCAAAACAGAAATGCATGCGGTTTGAGCCACCAAATCCTATATGCTAATTCAACACAAACAAAATCATTTTAAAATCACTTTTGAAACACCATACCTCGGTTTCAGGGATTCGATTTGATCAAGCTATTTTTGAATTGACAATGGCAGTGGCCGCCTCTACATTTTTGAAAATGACAGAGCCTGTGGTCTTCTACCTTTTATCATTAGCTTGCAGTCTGTCATTTTCTTTGGTTAACACATTTACTCAGTCCTCCAAGGACTTGATTCAGGATTGGAGCAAAGGGACATCTGTATAATATCGGTCGAGCCATGACTTGCATTCATTGCACTGTGGTTGATCGGGATGTGTATTCACAGGTGAGGCACTTCTTAAATGACCAGTAGTTCCTCTGTTGAGTTTGATCCCGGGGAAGTTAGGGTCATCTCGAAGACACGGTGGGAGGTTCGACACATAGTCATAGGGCTTAACTGAACAAAGGCCGTGTGAGTATGGGTACTCCTCGGTCAGAAACCATTCGATTTCAGAATCAGAATTTTCACTCAACAGGATTGGTTTCTGATCTATGTTTTCTTTAGGTTTGTTATGAGCGGACCTTGATACCCAGCACGTGGCCTTTTTACCTTTGCAATTGATATCATTGTTGATTTTTCCCTTTTTCTTTGCAGACCTCTTAATAGGCTTACCACTGTCTTTTAAACATGAGTCAGGCAGGGTGTCGGGTTGAGCATCGTTCGGGTAGGTTGAGGGTTCAACAGAGGGAAAGAATGTAGGAGGGGCATGACAGGCCCGACAAGGGTTTCTGTGACCACGGTTTTGTCAACTTGTCCTAATTCAGGACTGGCAAAACCATTCCTCAACAAGAAAGCATCCCAACAATCACCATTCACATTCAACTGATGAATCGCCATAATTTTAATTAAACAGTGATGGAAGAGGTTGGAGTCGTCTTTCTCCCTCTTGAAACATTTAGCCATTTTATATAAACTCCGAAGGAGGAAATGTGGCATATTTAAAGGAAAATCTATGAAACTCATGAGCATCAGGAGGTGGTATAGGCAAACTAAACCATATCTACCCTCGCATGTAATGAACTGCTTGATAATAGCCAAAAAATCATGCCATCGAGATTTAAGAGCTGTAACCAGCATACCTTTGTCGCAACTGTTGATTTTCCTTGAGGTAAACAACATTGGCCATGGCACTTCATCAACCTTCGAATTTTTAAACCATTTTTTCCCTTCGGCTGGTAGACCAGTGGCTGAGCTAAGGAAATCCTCGTTCAATTTGAGTTGGATGTCCCCAACTTTGGCCCTGCACCCATCGAATGTAAGTGCAAATTGCTGAGCGACTACCAGGTTGAAACCCTCAAACTTCTCAATAAAAACCCTCCAACCATTCCTCTCTAGGTCCTCTCGAGAATTATCAAACAACAACAAAGTTTGGACACTGTTGGGTTCGATTCACACTACAGGAGCCATAGAAAATAGCACAAGATCAACAGGGTAATCGACGAGGGTGTTTGACAGGGTAGACACAGAACCATTTTTCCCACAGCTTCCCCAAAACCAGCAAAGGCAACCTGAAATGCAAGTCAAAGCGTTAATGCTTATGTGTGCGAGGGTGGTAGAGTAAATTGGGACTATGAAAAATTATCATGTCGGGTTGTACAATCGACGGCGCATTGGTAAAATGTTACATTCAAATAACAATAGTGCTTATCAAAAGGAATTTTAAACAACATGTCAAATGGATTACGACATAACCATGATTCGAACCAAAAATTAATGTGTTCAATCAAACCATTGCGTCGAAGTTTATGTAAATTGACACCATATTAACAATAGTCAAATGCATAAATATTGGGTGTTTTTGATAAATATGTGACCAGTGGTGTGTTCGAATTCAAAGAGTTATGACCACTTAAACAAATAGTTACATAACAATCCAAAAGATCATTTTAATGCAATCAACATGAATTCCAACTGTGGGTTTTCACGCTTGCAGTCGTGAAAATGAAAACGAAAAGCAGGTATGCAAAAGAGAAAGATAATTGTGTCATTTTAAAAGTTGCGACGAGTATCGAAGGTTCAAAACCCTTGTGTAGGAAGCTTGTAAGGAAAAGGAAAGGAATTAATATGGCTGCCAACAATGGCGACACACTGGTAGAAGCAGTTATCTTTGCCAAACAAACAAGTCGAGATTAGGATAACGAGAAAAAATTCAATTCGAAAACAACCAAAAAACTGTTTGAACATCATCAATCGTAAAAAAATCCATCTTGTTATTTTAAAAGATGAAAACTGATGACAATCTTAACAAAAGCGAGTCACGATATTAAGGATAAAATCTTCAATACTGTTGACAGAGCCACTGCTTCCAGCAGGCATCCATAGCCTTGACAGGGTTTCCATTTAACCCACTCCAATATCCGTATCCTTCTAGGAAGTTCCAGATCAGAACGAAGGACATTTAAGGTCAAAAGATTCCATATCTGAAAATTTTCATATACCTGACATTGCTTCGCTGCTAGAAGACCTGTTCAGTATCCCGGTGGATTTACAAGCACTTCCCACAACTCTTTAATGATTTATTTGATTTTTTAAAGATATATAATCGAGCGGGGTGACGCTGAAAATCGTGATATTTTAGACATATTTTAATAAATTACAAACCTTGAGAATTTTTTTTAACTGTCCTTGATTAAGATCTAGAGATGGTTTATAGATAAACTGACCTTC
>ML829849.1:37036-57199 GCA_009831015.1 Picea engelmannii | reverse complement strand
TTTTTGCTGCCAAATTAAGATGGAGTGTCTCTTCAAATGAATTCAAGAACATGGAACCATTTGGTTTCAGAAATTTTCAAGCATCTTCTCTCAGGTTAGAGAGGTATGCCAAAATGATCATGGAAGAAGGGACTTCCTAGATTGAATGCAAGTACAACCCCCCCCATTATTTGGTATCCTCCAGAGGGTTATCAGAGTGTTTATCAAATTCATAAGAAAAGGGAAGATGTTTCTTTTGAAGAGATTAAAGGTAAGCATGGGTTCTAGAGACCTAGAGAAGAGACCTCTCCACCCTTCAATATCATTGTTTTGCATATAAACTCTCTTGTTGCATGAAGACATGCAAAAAGGTAAGCTGAGGGGTATGTTGGGGTGAGAAAAAGGTATAAATATTATCCTTGTTACTTTGGTTTTTGATATATTATTTGTTGACTTTTCTATTAATTTGAAGTAATTAGGGAAGAAAATGGTTAAAAAGCCTTTAGGAAATATTATTGAACGATATTAGATATTTTCTGAACTTTGGTTTGAATTGTTTTGATTTTATGCAGAAATGGACAATTGTTGTTAACTAAAGATAATTAAGAAGGTCATGAAGATGCCCAGGCCATTGAAGATCGAAGAAATCAAGCACAAAACAGTTCAGGAGAAGATTGAATTTTTATCTTGAAATCTTCATAAATAGTAAAAGCAATCCTGAGGATCTATCGATCCTCGGGATAACTTAATTTACTTATCTCATTGTAATATATAAAGAATAGTGAACGATAGAGAGATAACCAAGAATTCAGATCTCTTAAATTGTTGACACTTTGTACATCAATACCATTGTAAATGATTTATCAATTATGGAATTAATGGAAGCTTCAAGTGTTTTGATCATTTTTGCATACTGAGTTTTTCGTAGCAGTATCTTCTGAAGACCGTGGGCCTAGTTGACATGAGTTAATGTATCAGATGTAATCTTATCAATTATGTTATAGTTCTATGATCTGAATTTCCTTTCAATAGTTAAGATATACTCGTTAATGTGTTGATTCTTTTATGAATTGGTTATGTTGTTCCATTTGCAGAGAGTAGATGTTCCATTTGGAGATTATCGATTGTTGTCCCATTTCTATTTGCTGCCAATTTATCGCTTGTGAATTATTTTCAGTTAAATTCGCATTTGTTATTCCTTTCATTAAATTCGCATTTGTTTTTCCTTTTGTTGAATTTGCATTTGTTGTTCCTTTCGTTAAATTCACATTTGTCGTTCCTTTCATTTAATTCACATTTGTCGTTCCTTCTTAAATATTCAGTAAATTGTTGTTCATTTCCAGTAGATTAATTAATCATTGAGAGATTTATTCATTAAGTGTTTTCATAGACTAAATTGTTGTTTCTTAGATAAATGATTGAATTCAGTAAAGTGATTGATGTTTTGATTCATGGTGTTATTGTTCAGACTATACTTCTGTTGATTGAGTTATTAGTTTCAGAGTTTGTAGTTAATGTGTGAAGAACTTGATTATTGCAGTAATTTAGATAGACTCTTTTTTTTGTAACTGAATTATCTACATGATTTAAACCTCTATGAATATATGCATAGACTTTGCCGACATTCTTGAGAGAAAAGATGAATCCTCAGTTGATAAAATTAATGTCAAACTAAGGTTGTTTTTAGGACATCTTTAGAACCCAACATCTGTCACATGTTATTGACATGAGTTCTTTGCAAGTATCGGATGAGGGTGCTCTCATGGCGGAGACAATCCACATTATGGACCATCACATTCGACAGCTACAACATCAAATAGTCTATCAGGTCAAGGTTTAGTAGGACAGCTATATTCCACACTCGTCTACCTAGGAGGACACATATGAGATGCGTCAATAGTTTCCTTACTTGTTTGATAGAGTAGGTATATAGATCTATGCCAGATACATTTATTTACTTGCATTTGTATATGTACAAACTTCAGGACAAATTTTAAAACAAGAGGGGGTGTATGTAACATCTCATTCTATTGAACACACTTATATTGACTTATTCTTTGAGGATACTTGCGTGCAAGTGATCCAGTTATCGTACATTATGATTTCGTTCTGATTATCGATTATATATGACGATGATGATGTATTGTGACTTATTTTTATTTTGATGTAGATGTATTAGCAGATGATATTGACAAGTTTCTTGAGTGTTCAAGACACATGACAGGTTATAAATGTTGATGGAAACAAAGGACTTGCTTGGACTCTAGATTGAGTCAAGGAGTGGATTGTATTTTGTTTGAGTATTTCATTTTACACACATGTGACATATGATTGATTACAGTATGACTTATGTATATGGATTATTGACACGTTTTTTGTCACTGGATACAGGCTTGACGATGCTTTATAATCCAACTCACATAAGGAGTAAAGGGGCCATGCAAAAAAACTAGAAAATTGAGGGAGAGGTGTGGTAGCATCCCTACCACAGCCTACTAGAACTCTTTCCATGACCTGAACTGTAGGTTAATGATTACCTAGTTCGAGAGGTCCATGATGTCATGAGGGAAGACTAAGACAATCGTTCACGAATATTTCTAAGGGGAACATAATAAGGAAAAATCCTTATTCCTTAGAAGCCCTTAGTCTCTCACAAGGTCGACTGAGTGGAGTGTTGACTCCAAGGGACGGAGAAAACTTTGAAATGTTTAGACCTTGTTAGAATAAAATAATTAATTAGTCAATAAATTAAATTAGAAGCCTAAAAAGAGTCTAAGCATAAGTCTAAGTCTAAATTTAAATAAAGGACTAAATAAATTATGACATAAGTTAAAAGATTTGAGATTTAATCAAACTCTAGGAAAAAGGGGAATAAAATTTAAAGGTTGGAAAAATTGCACATGTGTGCATGAATATAATAAAAAGGATTTTATAAATAGAAAGAAATAAAAACATGAGAGAATAGGTGTACACATAGAATAACATCTTCAATCAAACTACCACCAATTCTAACTAAAAGAAAACTCCTATTCAAACTCTAACTAAGATCTAGTTAGGAGACACTCATTAAATGAGAATTTGGGGAACAAAGGGACAACTAAGAGCAAATATAGGAACACATTGGGGAATGTGAAGAAAAATTGGATTTTTAAATAAAATAAAAATGGTAATTACTTATGCAAACTGGGGAGAGTGTGACAAGTGTGTGGGTGAATAATCATAATTAAATTAATTTAAAAAGTTAATCATTTGTGCATGAGGACATGTGTTAGTGGGGAGATTTCTATAAAAAATAATGGTGTAGAATGGAAATGGAGCTCACTTCTTAATAGTATTGTTATGCTGTCGAAATTTGATTTGACTGTGTTCTATTTGTGAGATTTGGGATTTCAAGCTTGAGAAAGAGTTGAAGCTCTTCATTGCGAGGCAAGCTTGGAGCTATTGTTTTGTTTTTTGTGTGTGCTTGGCCCCTTTGCAGCTCAGGGAGCTAAGGGGGAAGAAGAGTACCCCTAGC
Organism: Picea engelmannii; assembly: GCA_009831015.1. NCBI lineage: Eukaryota > Viridiplantae > Streptophyta > Pinopsida > Pinales > Pinaceae > Picea > Picea engelmannii. The sequence continues at coordinate 53,706 of ML829849.1, read as the reverse complement.
GTTGGTTGGGAGGTACTAGTGAAGTTGTGATGTTAGCAAGAAACAAGAAAAGAAAGTGAGGTGCAAGGTTGAGTTGGATCAATCATCTACAGCTGATTACGATACTCAATTGTTCAATAATATTATTGTAAAATTATTGATCATATATTATGTTTCTAAAGAATTGATGAATTAGGAAATTGAAATTTTGAAATTGATATGTGTATAAGATTTTTATTTCTGAACGATTAGATTAAAATTATGTGATGTACTTACTTAAGGGCTTCATAAACAAGAATTGCACTGAATTCTTAAAAACAATATATGAGTCATTTATCCATCATTGTGATGCCATATTACTTATAAATAAACATGTTCTTTTTCGATCTCTTGTTTAGGGATAATCCTGGAATTTAATGATTAAATTGAATCATTGTTATAGCTTGTTCTATTACTTCATAGCCATGTATTAAAAACTAAATTTAGATATTCGATCCTCATTTTAAATTGTTGACTAGATTATGTAATATGTAGTTCATGTTTAATACTCTACTTAAGTAGAATTTATTATTCCTTCTTCATACTCTAGTGGTATCGGTCAAATTCACTTATGTTCATGTAAGAGTTTTTCCCTTGAAATTAAAAAGACCATCAATAATGAAGTTTACGACTTTTTACTTTAAAATGATATGAATCATGTTATCATGTGTGACATATTAAGAAATGATTAATGAAAATTGATAGTCGAGATTATAATTAATGATACGAAAGGGTTTTTAGTCCTTGCGATCAGTTGGTAGCCAATCCAAGTTCTAATTTAAAATTTATAACATTCTAGTTAATCGTTCAGTGATTATTCTTAAAGAGGCGTTACTACAGAGGAGTGTAGTCAAGCTATGATTACCTACTCGAATATCGATGGTTTATGAGTTACATTAATATCATCGTGAGGAAATGATGATCGAAAGATACAAACTCATCGTTACGATTGATTAATAAGAAATATTCCTCTTTTCAATAAGCAATAATCCTCTTTCAATATTAAGAATGTTCTCATAGTATAGGAATCAATCCATTTTTTTGGAGTTGAAAGTTCTTGGTATAACTCTTTTGCCTTTCATCGAATAGTGGGATAATGATCGAATTAAGATAATAATATACCTTAAGGGAACTAAATCGCATGGAAGGATAGTAATAAGTAAGTGTATATATATATTTATAGTAATTAGAGGGATCAAAATTCCTACGTATAAAATTACCTTGGGATATAATAATCTCTTATAAAATAAAATCACAATCAGTCTCAATTGTACACCAAATAATCCCACCAGCAACTTGCGAAGCCAAATGGCCTCATAACTAGCCTGACTGGCAACCATATACTCAACCTCTTCATAACTCAAAGCCACTGAATTGTGCTTCTAACTGAACCAAGACACCACTATTGATCCCAATCCAAAACAAAAACTTGAAGTACTTTTCCTATCACTGACACATCCTGCCCAATTTGAATCAGTATAGCTCACCAATCGAACTCCATCCCCTCTCAGATAGTCCAGGCCATAATCCACATTACCACAAATATACCTGAGCACATGTTTTGTTGCCACCCAATGCACTCTCCTAGGCTCCACCATAAAATGACTAAGAGTGTTGACAACAAAACAAATATCTGGTCTGGTGTTGACCAAATACATCAATGAACCGATCAAATCACGATATAATGCAGGATCAACAAACTATGACTCAGAAACATTGAGCTTCTTCCAATTGGTAATCATGGGTGTGGACATGGGCCTACAATCCTCCATATGGAATATCCTCAAAATTTTAAAAGCATACTTCCCTTGTTCCAGAAATATGTGTCCAGGATCCTGCCAAACCTCCAACCCCAAAAAATAATGCATCAGTCCAATATATGCCATCTCGAACTCTGAAGCAAGGCTCTCCTTACAGCGAGTAATGTGTAATATACCAGATATAAAAAGTATGCAGAATAGAAATAAAATGCTTGAAATGGCATAATAACAACAATATAACCAGAACAATCACCACAATAACACTGAAATGATATAAGAATAACAATAGAAATAACACTTTGATTCTAAGAGAAATGTTCACGGGCCTCTTCGAGGGGGCAACCTCCAATTGAGTAGAACTCTATTACAATAATCTCCAAGATAGGGTTCTCATACCCTCGACTCCTATTTATACTAAATATGTATATCAAAAGAAGCATCTAGAGGAAGATCCTTCTAGAAGCGGAAGCTTCTATTGGGTATTCTTACATTTGACTTATTTTATTTTATTTCAAGGGCTTATTAATATTGACCTTTATTACATCTGAATATATTTTTATACCTGTGTGCAGGTTAGGACCCTAACATGTCCTCCCCCTTAAAAACAGCCTTGTCCTCGAGGCTTCAGATGTAGAAATTGTTGCAGAATGGTAGTTGGTTCCCAAGTGGAATCTACTGGAGTTGTATCTTTCCACTGGACTAACACTTCCTTGATAGTTCTCTGATGCAGGCGACGCTCACGTTGGTCCAAAAATGTGTGTGGTTGTAGCCAAATGGATCCTTCTTCGGCTAACTCAGGAAGGTTGGTTTGAATTTGGAACTTAGTTCCAATCACCTTCTTTAAGCATGAAACATGAAAAACAGGATGTAGCTTCAAATGACTGGGCAAAGCTAACTGATAGGCCACCTGTCCCACATGCTTGAGAATGGTATACGGACCATAAAATTTGGGCGCTAGCTTCTAACAATGCTCGACCTTGAGGGAATTTTGCTTGTAAGGTTGCAATCCAAGAAACACCTGATCCCCTTCTGCAAATTGACGTTCAGAGCGACCTTGATCTACTTGTTTCTTCATGTGATTTTGTTCCATGGCCAAATTCTCTTTGAGGGTACGGAGAATAGCCTCTCGAACTGTAAGTGTTTGGTCAAATGCCTAGACTTCAAGACACCAGGCAAGTATGAGAGAACTGAAGGTGGCTTCTGTCCATATACCACTTCAAAAGGATTCATGTGTGTAGTTGTATGGTATGAAGTGTTGTACCACCATTCAACTAGGGGTAACCATTGAGCCCAATGATTTTTAGTTTCCAAGGCAAAACACCTCAAATATGTTTCCAAACACTTGTTGACAGCTTCTGTTTGACTATCAGTCTAGGGATGATAAGTTGTGCTGAGATGAAATTGGGTGCCTTGTAGCTTGAACAGTTCTTGCCAAAAATTGCTTGTGAAAGTTGGGTCGCGATCAAAAACAAGAGAGTATGGCATGTCGTGAAGCTTGAAGACCTGATCCGTGAAAATTTGAAACATTGTGGATGTTGTAAACGTGTGTTGAAGAGCGCAGAAATGAGCATACTTGGAAAGGCGATCAACAACCACCATGATGACTGATTTATCTCCCGATTTGGGTAAGCCTGTAATATTTTGGGTAAGCCTGAGATGGCCATAAAAATATTTTTTTCCTTACACTTGTGGCCCGAGAAATATTTGTCATCACAATTATAACAAAGGCCTTTGAGTTGGCGTTCAACCATTTCATCCCTAGTCAATTTTTGGATATTTAGTGGAGCAGAGAGAGTAGTGGGATTTACTGGTTTAGGGCGAGGGATAAAGGATGGTTTCTGGTTTGAGAAGATACAACCTGTTGTGATTCTTTATCTCTTTTAGTAGCCTCTACCCAACTCTAAGGCCGAGCCATGAGGACATGGGCCCAAATCTCATCCTTGAGGCCACTGATAAAACACTCTCGGAAAAAGGCATCAGACATGCCCTCTGTCCGAAAATCTTGGCGCTTAAAGGTAGTTATAAAGTCTTCCACTATTCCTGATTATTTCAACTTTGTCAAATGACCTAAATGGTTGGTGTCAGTGTCAAAGTGTTCATAAAGATTTTCCACAAAGTGTGTCCAACCAATATACCCTTGACGAGAAGTTTTTCTCCATTGCCAACGTTCTTGATCTAGATGGTGAACACCATACCGAAGTTTGGCCAAGTCATCTGTAATGTCGTATAAAGAGAAATAATGTTCCATTTGGGTTACCCAACTAGTGGGGTTCGAGCCATCAAATTTGGTCACATCCACCCATGGAAGGCGTAGGTCATGTTTAAAGTGATGGTGCTAAAAGTTATGGGAATGAGAGGAATGTTCACCTTCATTATGTGGAGGTGAGTCAGAGGAAGGGTTATCTATAGGGATATGCAGCTTGGTGCAGAGTGTCGAAAAGACAGATTCAAGTTGGGTGGTCAGGTCTTGTTTGATTTACTCCATTGAGGATTGCATGGTTGTATTGATGGGGGCAACATTGGCATTGAGTTGTTTCACTTCTTGTTGGGTCTCGATGAGACTAGATTGCAAGGTATTGGAGCGAGCTTCCAAGTCTTGGCTACGGGTATGAGCCATGAGGATGAGGGAACCGAAAAGGGGTGAGTGGGGTCAAAAAAAAATTTGAAAAATGATATGTATGAATATGGTAAGGGTGAAGAGATGAATTCAATGGAATAGGTCTCAAATAATGGTGAAAAAAATTCCATACTTTTTTTTTTTTACACCTATGGAGTTATACTCCAGTCTAAAGAATACTGCAGTGATGAAATGCCCAAATGCTTAACTAGGAAGAAATGTGTAGTCACTTGGCAACCTGAACACAATTGCACAGGAATAGATCTTGTCTGTTTTAATTTGTTTATGTTTTTGTCCCCAAGGGTTAGGTATTCAAGGGTTCTACAGACAAGGGTTTTCCCTGTGCTATAGCTCTCTGATATATGTGTGGGATCCAATAGTAGTACTAGGCCCAATATCTCAGGTCACTAACTAAGGAGGATAGACTGTACCCTTATCCATACTACCCGACTACCTACGTACTAGAGAGTATCTTCCAGAGTGTTGTTCTCAGTGACACTAAAGCAGTCAGAAAGTTGATTGGTTTATCTAAACAGGGCTTCAGGAAATCTAGGTCGATCCGTACACGGGTGTTGTTTGATGTGCTACCACTTGAAGGGGTACCAACAGGGGTTACAAGGGTGGCCAACAGATGTGCTCTTAAGAACCACTTGTATTTCCTGCATGTATGAATCCCTCAACCACGGGTTTATGCATGTAACGACAAATCTTTATGGCTTAAAGATGTCGGAATATGTCTCTACCCTGGAAAAAAAATTACCCACAATTTCTGCCAAGGAAAGTGATCTGGTACCACTTGTAATATGCCAGATATAAAAAGTATGCAGAACAAAAATAAAATGCTAGAAATGGCAGAATAAGAGCAATACAACCAGAACAATCACCACAATAACACTGAAATGATATAAGAATAACAACAGAAATAACACTTTGATTCTGAGAGAAATGTTCACAGGCCTCTTCGAGGGGGAAACCTCCAGTCGAGCAGAGCTCTATTACAATAATCTCCAAGCTAGGGTTCTCATATCCTCAACTCCTATTTATACTAAATATGTCTATCAAAAAAAACATCTAGAGGAAGATCCTTCTAGAAGCAGAAGATTCTATTAGGTCTTCTTACATTCAACTTATTCTATTTTATTGCAAGGCCTTATTAATATTGACCTTTATTACATACAAATATATTTTTCTATCTATGTGCGGGTTAGGAACCTAACATAATGAGTCTCTCAACCCCTATAATTACAATATCATCAACATATAGCAAGAGTATGAGAGGATCCTCTCCAACCACAATGAAGTATAGGTTGGGATTCGCCTCACTCTTCTCGAAACCCAACTGTTGCAAGTAAGCATCAATCCTAGAATACCAAGCTCTAGGACCTTGTTTCAGCCCATAAAATGCCTTCTTCAGTCTGCACACACAAGACACTCTCCCATGCACCTCAAATCCCAATATATGCCCAATTCCTCCTCTTGTATGATACCATTCAGAAATGTGATATTCACATCCATCTGATGGATCCTCCAACCCATTTATGCTACAATAGAGATCATTGCCCTAATCGAGGTATATCTAGCAAAGAAAGTGAAGGTCTCATCATAATCAACTCCTTGAACCGGTGAGAACCATCGAGCCACAAAACAAGATTTGTACTTCTCAATGCTGCCATCTGCAACATATTTTAGTTTGTAGAGCCACCTAGAAGTCACCATTGACTTCCCCTCAGGTCTAGGAACAACCTCCCAAACATCATTCTTCATGATGGAATTCTCCTCTTCCATCATGGAGTCTCTCCAAACCTGTCTACCAACAACCTCCTCAAAAATGGAAGGCTTAGAATCCCTGATGTTGCTCACAATCGCAAGATAGATGCATAATCTCTCAGGATGTTTACTCTCTCTCACAGCCTGCCTGAGATTCCCCATAGATCCATCTGCCTCCTTCAGAGTGTCCTGAATCCACTTGGGATTCCTCCTCTTTGAAGTAGTGTCATGTGGGGGGGAATCCACCTACTCAACCCCATCACCTGAAGACTATCAACCTGAAGTAGAATCTAGATCATAAGATCATGAAATTTGAGGATCAATAACCTGTGATCCTGACATTTGTGGCCCTGTGCCCTAAGGACCAGTCATCACTGAAACTAGTGGACCTGAACTCTGTGTCACTGAAGTATGTTGTGGACTCACTTGAATATAAGGTGTTGACTGCTCACCCTTCTCAGTCCCTCGTGACTTCCTAAAGGCTCTATCCTCCTCAAATATCACATCCCTTCTCACAATTGTCTTCCTCAAGGAAGGGATGTATATACAGAAATCCTTTGAAGTCTCTCTATAACCAACAAAAATCCCCTTTTCTACTCTGGGATCTAGCTTTTTCCTCTTCTTAGAAGGGACATGTGAATATGTAAAGCACCCAAAAATCCTAAAGTGCCCAACCTCAGGATTCTTCCCAGAAAAATCCTCCTCAAGAGTCTTATTCCCCAATTCTTTGAGTGGACTCATGTTCTGTAGATAAAATACAATGTAACATGCCTCAACCCAAAGAAAGAGTGGCAACCCCTGATCATGCAACATGGATCTCGCAGCCCCATCTATGGCCATATTCTTCCTCTCAACAACCCCATTTTGTTGTGGGTTGTAAGGAACAATCAAATCCCTATTGATGCCCTCTCCTGCAAAGAAGTCATTAAAATCCTTGGAGGTATACTCACCCCCATTATTTGTCCTCAATACTTTGTTTTTCCTCCCAGTCTGGTTCTCCACAAGAGATTTGAACTCTTGGAACCGATTGAAGACCTGTCCTTTGGTATTCATTAATAAAATCCAAGACTTCTGAGAGAAGTCATCAATGAATGTGGCATAGTAAAAACAACCACTCAAAGATGCAGAAGACATATGACAACATACATCAAAATGAATCAGATCAAGTATACCTATTTCTTTGTTTTCATTGCTTGGAAAATAAGTCTTGATGTACTTTCCTAAAGCACACCCCTTGCACAATTCATGGTGCTCTGTACTGAACTATGGAACTCCAGTCACAATCTCCCTCGATATCCTTAGTGCCCCATGATGAAATTTCACTAGTTAGCTGATACATGAGCTTGTACAAATTCTCATGTCAAGTCCCAATCACTTTGACCGAAGTGATACTGGACCCTTGGGAAATAGGATCACCTGTCCATCATGGAACAACACCTCATATTCTCTCTCCTCAATAGTAGAAACTAAATTAAAGTTCTTCTTCAATCCAGGAACATATAGGACATCTCTCAACAATATGGGAGGTTGAGACTCCCTTTGAAATGATATTGTTCCACTACCAACTACCTTGACCACCCAGTCATATCCAAACACTACCTCAAGATCACTAATCTGTGTAAGATCTATCAAATTATCATGATCACCTGTCATATGATGGGAGGCACCACTATCAATATACCAAACACTAGAATGTGTGGCTCTAGTGAAAAGACACACCACTAAGGAAAACGCCTTGTCATACTTGGTGGAAAACTCCTCCACCTATGCTAAAGCTGCAATCTGTTTCTTCTTCTTATTAGGAAACTATCCTACATAGTGCCCAAACTTGTGACATGCAAAGCACTTGAATTTGCTCATGTCCTTATTTCCTTCACCCTTTGGCTCGCTCCCTCCCTTAGGACCCTTTTTGAACTTCTTCTTGCTATTAGCAGCAAGAGCCACATTCTCCTCATCATTACTAGTATATGAATTGTCATGCACATACCCTCTACGGGTTTCCTCCTGAACAAAGTAATCCCAAAGACGGTCCCACTTTGGAAGATTATCCCTTACCACAATGCCCTCAACAAAAACAACCCATTGTTTGGTAACCCCATTAAATGCTCTCCTCACAATTTCACTATCAACCATGGCCTCCCCAACAACACCAAGGTCATCTCTCACTTGTGTCAACCTGGTAAGATATGTGACCGCATTTTCAGCCTTGGTCATTCTAATGCTTTTCAGTTTCTCTCTCAAAACTATCTTTCAGTTCTCATTTGTACTTTGATACAACTTTGGCAAGGACTCCCACATATCATAGGAATTTGTCTTCCCTATCACATGTGGAACCAAATGGTCCTTGATGGCATCAAGGATGATTCTCTTAGCCTTGATGCTCTTCTTGGTATAGGTTGCCAGAAGTGTATCATCTATAGGTATTGTTACTAGATTTGTATTAGAGTTCTCATCAATGGCCCACAACTCACTCTCATGCAAAATAAAAATCATTCTCTCCTTCCAAGCACCAAAATTCACTGCCCCATCAAGTCTGTCCTCATCTCTAAAACTTGTAGCCATTGACCCTTCTCAGCTTGAAAAAAAAAAAATTAAAAATTATGTATGGTGAAGTAACTTTGGTCCTACTCTCTATATGGTTGATTTAATTATGAATTCCTCTTCAACTCAACTCCAATACCTGTTGGTAGCCATATTAATTCCTTTCTTTTTCCTTACAAGCTGCCTACATAAGGGTTTTGAACCTTCGATACTCGTTGCAACTTTTAAAACGACACCATTATCTTTCGCTTTTTCATACCTGCTTTTCATTTTCATTTTCATGACTGCAAGCGTGAAAACCCACAGTTGGAATTCATGTTGATTGCATTAAAATGATCTTTTGGATTGTTGTGTAACTATTTGTTTAAGTGGTCATAACTCTTTGAATTCGAACACACCACTGGTCACATATTTATCGAAAACACCCAATATTTATTCATTTGACTATTGTTAATATGGTGTCAATTTACATAAACTTCGACGCAATGGTTTGATTGAACACATTAATTTTTGGGTTGAATCATGGTTATGTCGTAATCCATTTGACATGTTGTTTAAAATTCCTTTTGATATGCACTATTGTGATTTGAATGTAACATTTTACCAATGCGTTGTCGATTGTACAGCCCGACATGATATTTTTGCATGGTCCCAATTTACTCTACCACCCTCGCACGCATAAGCATTAATGCTCTGTCTTGCATTTCGGGTTGCCTTTGTTGGTTTTGGGGAAGATGCGGGAAAAATGGTTCTATATCTACCTTATCAAACCCCCTCTCCGATTACCCTGTTGATATTTTGTTATTTGCTATGGCTCCTGTAGTGCGAATCAAACCCAACGGTGTCCAAACTTTGTTGTTGTTTGATAATGCCCGAGAGAACCTAGAGAGGAATGGTTGGAGGGTTTTTATTGAGAAGTTCGAGGGTTTCAACCTGGTAGTCGCTTAGCAATTTACACTTACATTCAATGGGTTCAAGGAAAAATTTGGGGACATCCAACTCGAATTGAACGAGGATTTCCTTAGCTCAGCCACTGGTCTACCAGCCGAAGGGAAAAAATGGTTTAAAAATTCGAAGGTTGATGAAGTGCCATGGCCACTACTATTTACCTCAAGGAAAATCAACAATTGTGACAAAGGTATGCCGGTTACAGCTCTTAAATATCGATGCCATGATTTGTTGGCTATTATCAAGCAGTGCATTACATGCGAGGGTAGATATGGTTTAGTTTTCCTATACCACCTCCAGTTGCTCATGAGTTTCATAGATTTTCCTTTAAATATGCCACATTTCCTCCTTCGGAGTTTATATAAAATGGCTAAACGTTTCAAGAGGGAGAAAGTTGACTACAGCCTCTTCCACCACTGTTTAATTAAAATTATGGTGATTCATCAGTTGAAGGTGAATGGTGATTGTTGGGACGCTTTCTTGTTGAGGAATGGTTTTGTCAGTCCTGAATTAGGACAAGTTGACAAAATCATGGTCACAGAAACCATTGTCGGGCCTGTCATTCCCCCTCCTACACTCTTGCCCTCTTTTGAAACCTCAACCTACTCGAACGATGCTCAACCTGACACTCTGTCTGACTCATGTTTAAAAGACAGTGGTAAGCCTATTAAGAGGTCTGCAAAGAAAAAGGGAAAAATCAACAATGACATCAATTGCAAAGGTAAAAAGGCTGTGTACTGGGTATCAAGCTGCGCTCGTAACAAACCTAAAGAAAATGTAGATCAGAAACCAATCATGTTAAGTGAAGATTATGATTCCGAAATCGAACGGTTTCTGACTAAGGAGTACCCATACTCACATGGCCTTTGTTCAGTTAAGCCCTATGACTATGTGTCGAACCTCCCACCGTGTCTTTGAGATGACCCTAACTTCCTCAGGATTAAACTCGACAGAGGAACTGCTGGTCATTTAAGGAGTGCCTCACCTGTGATACACAACTCGATCAACCACAGTGCAATGAATGCAAGTCATGGCTCGACTGATATTATACAGACGTCCCTTTGCTCAAATCCCGAATCAAGTCCTTGGAGGACCGAGTAAATGTATTAACCAAAGAAAATGAGAGACTGCAAGCTAATGATAAAAGGCAGAAGACTACAGGCTCTGTCATTTTCAAAAATGTAGAGGCGGCCACTGCCATTGTCAATGCAAAAATAGCTTGATCAAATCGAATCCCTGAAACCGAGGTATGGTGTTTCAAAAGTGATTTTAAAATGATTTTGTTTGTGTTGAATTAGCATATAGCATTTGGTGGCTCAAACCGCATGCATTTCTGTTTTGATTGAATGAATAAAACACGATTCTGTTTATAATAATAACTAGCTACAGAATCGTGAGATTCTGTAGCTAGTTATGAAAATTTGAATTGTTTTGATTTTACTACTAAAATACAATCTGAAAATCATGTATTCTTGTGCATTGATAGGTACACACCAATTTTAAAGGAGATTTGATCGACTGTGGCATCTTTGAACATGCTTTTTCTTTACATAGTTTTGGATTAGGTTGTTAGTCTTAGATAGAAATAGGAATTTGGGAGATTGTATTCCCATAATTTTTGCAACAATTTTGATAATTTCCACAAGGAATGTTTTGATCATGTGGCCTTTATATATGTATTATTTTTGTAAACAAAGATCATCGCTGCTTGGAAGCAGAGACTATGGATTGATGATTATTCAGACTCGAATGAAAGTAGATGTTTGTACGGCTTTAGCTTCAATATATCATACTTTTGTTCAAGTTTTTGTTGATTTCAATTTGTAATCAAATTTTTGACTACTTTAGATATCATAATTTGTTACAGGTTGATGTGATGGGATTTAAATAGTGTCCATATTTGATGTCTCTCATATTACATACAACAATTATCCTGTTTCAATTTAATGAGCAGAAGGTTAATCTTCTTTGTTAAATGAGCAGTTATATACAAATCTTTGCAGTGAGATTTATCTTAATGTAATCATTTGTAATTTATAAAATTGTTGTTGCTTCATCCTTTACATGTTTTGTCGTTGGCATTCAAAAGCATTGTTGCTTCATGTTTACACGAAGTATTGGAAAATCTGGTGCGGGTTGGCCTCATCAAATAGTGAACGCAGATGCTATGTACAGGACGAGTAGAAGATGATAATTTCAGGTCAGTTTTCTATTTTCATTTTAATAGTTTAATTAATATAATAATTCTCTGTAGTTCACATTTACAGTACATATTGTTATTTTTATTTCTTAGCTTAGATAGCTGTCATTTCATTTATTTTTCATAAAAGTTATAAAAGTCAAAAAATACTAGCTTCGTTGTCATAAGACAATTCATATATGATTTTGCGGATTTCGATCAAAATTTTCATTTTGTGAATACTGTATATATAATAGAGATTTAATCATTTAATAAGTAGGATTATTGTTTTATAAATATTAATTAGTGAACTGTGAATACATATTAGACTTGTATATAGTTGCAACAGTTGTTTTTCACTTAGTTAGTTTCTTTAGTTTAGTTTTTTCACTTTCCTAGAACTTAGATCGGCCAACAGAGCTGCTAAACCTGTCAGAGTGGATTAATCTAAACAGCTTGGGTTATTTAGACAACCCCGGACCGGATTCACTCCTCCAGCTCACGAGCGGTCAATTTCGTCCGTCAACAAATCGCGCTAGAAGGAGGGCTTGAACATTATTAATGGCACGAGGCGGTCGTAAGACTCCTCCACCACCCAACCGCTCACCTATAGTGACAAGAAGTCATTCAAACGACAACATTGTCCCTCAAACAGCAACCACATCAAATGATGATCTACGTATCACAGTTGAACCAGTAACTCCAAATCCTACAAGTGGTGACGTACAAGAGATTGTCCGCCAATCTCTCATAAGAACACATAGTGCCTTCGCCCGTTTAAGGCAACCAAACCGACCTTTAGACCAACCATTAGATTTCTTGGATATCAGAGAACAAATTGGAGGCACTAACCTCACTTTAAACCCTACAAATCCAATCCTCACTCCTGCAGCAGGAGGATCTGGAATACCACCCTCACCACCTCCTTCTTCCCCTTCTTCTTCTGGAGAAGAATCCTCTGACAAAGGCAGTTCCTCTTCCCATCCTTCGACACCGCCCACACCAATGACCAACCAGAACAATCCTGCGAGACCATGTCTCAACCAAGATGCAGTAGCCGTACCCGAGACTCAGCATCCCTTACCCAAACACCTGGAGAAATGGCTCCCAAAATTTGACCCGGACTCTAAACAGATCGCCGAAGATCATATTAAAAAGTTTTTTTTAGCCATTAGACTCCGTAATGTCGAGCACGAAGACGTAGTCTGTAGGTTGTTCCCCTATACTTTCGAGGGCAATGCCTCCACCTGGTACTTTGCCCAGCAACCCCATACCATCGTGTCATGGGAGAAGTTTGAATCATGTTTTATTGAGAAGTTTGGAGACGACAAGTCCCCAGAAGTTCTAGTCATGGAGCTTTCTAGTTTAAGAATGAACCCCAAAGAGAAAATCAAAGACTTTAACCAAAGATTCTTAACACTAAAGAACCGAATCCCTACAGATTTGATGCCTGTTGAGAATCTTATCATAGCATATTATACAAAAGCCTTACATCAAAGTATAGCCATTTGGGTAAAGAGATCTAAGAAAGCCACGTTGTTAGAGGCCTTCAAAGAGGCCAATCAGATTGAGAAATACATCCTCAGCTTAAAAGACACTACTAGCAACGAAATAGAGACTAGTTCATCTTTCAAAAAGAAAATCGAAATCCTCCCTAGCCCTACCCAAAACAAAACGCAACATGAAAGTTCAGATTCAGAAAACTTACAAAAAGTCGTTCAAAAACTATCAAATCAAGTTATAGATTTGAAAAGGATGGTCGAAGAAGATTCTTCGAGCAAAGGGACTTAAAAACCCCCATTTAGGAAGCCTTTTCCTCCCAACCGACCTAATTCAAACACAGAAGGCTTAAATCTAGAAAGCCTGCAATTCGCTATTCAAACGATTCTAGAAGCCCAGGATAACTTGATGCCCCCTGAGATCCCTGAGGAAGTAGTTGACCAAGAGACAGTTGAAGAAGATGAATCTTCTTCGAACGTTTTTGGACACTTCTCGGATAGCATTTTTCAAGCTAATTTCGAGACAATACATCCCTACAATACTAGGAGTAAGACAACAAATGAGTCTTCTTCTGAAAACACTACGAATTTTCCCCCAAAACAGTCTAAAACAACTGAGACTAAACATAACTATGCAAACCCAAGCTTAGATTATGATTTAGTTGAAGATCTAAAAAAGTTAAGGGCTAACATTTATGTTTATGAATTATTAAAATTTATGTTTCTGCTACAAAAAATGTTACAGAATATCGCAGAGAATAGCAAAAACGGCAATCCAAGCAGTAACAAAGGTTTTTAGAACAACCCAAAAGTTTCTCAGAAGGCCTCAGCTAAGAATACTTCTGATCCTCATGAGAAAAGAGACCTTCATGTAAATAATGTAACAAATGTAGATAAATTAGTGTTAGAATCTTCGAGTAAAAAGAAACAAGCTTCCACCATTAGTACTCGTAGAAACGTCCCTCCATTTTTGTTAACTTTTAAAATCTTTAATAGGAACGTGCACAATTGTATGGTAGATTCAGGAGCATCTTCCAACGTAATGTCATGGTTTGTGTGTCAGAAGATTAATGCTGAAGTTGAACCATACACCTTAAAGATCATCCAACTTGATCGAACCAATGTTAAACTCATAGGCGAATTAAGGAATGTGCTTATAAGATTATCGTCTAACCCCAAAGTTCATCAAGTAATTGATATTATTGTTGTAGATATTCCAGAAGTTTATGGTTTGTTTTTAAGCAGAGACTGGTCAGAACAGCTACACGGATATTTCACGATGGATTGGTCTCACTTGTGGCTACCCGAGAATGGAAAGCCCAACAAAATCAAGGTAAATCGTGAACGTTGCCTAAAGTTCACAGTGACAAATTTAAATGATCCCAATGAACCATTTACAGTTTCTACCAATTCACCCGAAATACAAGGGATGGATACCTTTTTTGGCAATTTCATGGCCGAGACTTCAGCTATCACTAACCCGAAGCAGCAATCCAAAATTGTGGCATATGTGCAGCCAGCAGTTTCTACCCAATGGTCTCATGCACCCGACAAAAATCAAATATGGTCTCTTTACTTTGACGGGTCAAAGTCCAAGGAAGGAGTTGGTGCGGGCTGTGTTATTATTGATCCAACAGGTAACAAAACCCTGATTGCATGCAGGTTAGAGTTTGAATGTACAAACAACACAGTAGAATATGAGTCTTTATTTCAAGGCCTCGGGAAAGCATTAGATATGAACATTCAAAATTTGACTGTCTTTGGCGATTCAGAAGTCGTGGTTAGACAGGTAAGAGATTCTATCCACTATTTATCTCCACATCTTAAAAGATACCAATCTGAGGTATGGAATTTGATGAATAAGTTTTCTTCTTTTAACATAAATTCTATTCCTAGATTGAATAATTCGGAAGCCGATTTGTTAGCTAATGTAGCTTCAAAACTCTTTCCTGCAGAAGGCTTGTCCCCGAATGCATTCTCCGTCGAACTGTTGTTCAGGCCATCCATCCCTGACAACATCATGAATTGGAGAGTCTTCGATGACGATCAACAAATTATTAGTTTCCTGCATATGGAAGAAACTTTCCAAGGCACAGTGATCGACGAATGCACTCATGACGAGAATCTTCGCGATTTCACGGTAATACCAGATCCAAGATCTCCTAAATCTTCATCGGACATGGTAAATTCTATCCCTAAATCTGTAGTTAGATTATAAAAATTTTATGATCTTCAAGACAAATTCAAAAAATCGATCAACTATAAAACAAATAGTTCCTCTTTATCGTATGAAAAAGTAAACTTGGGAACTAATGACAATCCACAGTGCATTCATTTAGGGGTGGGATTTTCTGAACAAGAGAAAGCGGCGTTTATTAAATTATTTAAGGAATTCAAAGATGTTTTTGCGTGGACGTATGACGACCTAAAAACCTTTGATCCTAACATCATACAACACGTCATTCCTATGAAACCCCAAACCTTTCCGTTTCAACAAAAATTAAGAAAAATACACCCAAAACTCGAACCGACTATCAAAAAAGAATTAAATAAACTCATGAACGCTAAGATAATCTTCCCAGTTAGGCACATGCAATGGGTCTCTAATCTTGTCCTTGTCCGGAAGAAGAGTGGTGAAATCCGACTATGCGTCAATTTTCGAAACCTTAATCGAGCGTCTGATAAAGACAACTACCCTGTCCCACCCATGGAACAGATCCTTCAACAGGTATCTGGTTCTGAAAGATTATCCTTATTGGATGGTTTTTCAGGGTATAACCAAGTCCTGATGTCTCCTCCAAACCAACTTAAAACTACCTTCCGCACTCCAATGGGGCACCTACGCTTATAGGAAAATGCCCTTTAGACTCATTAATGTTGGTGCCACTTTCCAGAGAGCGATGGACATCGCTTTCTGAGGCTTAATCAATCAATCTGTCATAGTTTACCTAGATGATGTTACTGTATTCTCGAAAAACGAAGCTAATCATCTAGCTCATTTGAGATCCGTTCTACAACGATGTTGTAAGTATGACATTTCCTTGAATCCTAAAAAATCCATCTTCGCAGTAGAACAAGGTAAACTCTTAGGATTTATTGTATCAAGCAAAGGGATGATTATCGACCCTGAAAGGACTCAAGTCATCTTGAAACTCCCCCCTCCCTCATCAAAAAAGTCTATGCAGTCTTTCTTAGGCCAGATAAACTTTGTCAGGAGATTCGTCCCCAGTTTTTCAGAAATGGTGAGACCTTTACAGAACTTAATAAAAAAGGACGCACAATATCATTGGGGACCCTTAGAAAACCAAGCTTTTAATTCAATAAAAAAGGCCATAATAGAC